>RYZW01000198.1:25379-70286 GCA_004367215.1 Colletotrichum trifolii | reverse complement strand
AGATATATTACCCCCTAAAATACAACTTCAACCTTCTTACCCCCCCTACTAACTACTATAGCTAGCCCCTAGTTAATCCGGGGCTAAACCCCTCATAGCTATAACTAGTATACCCGCCCTACGTTAACCTTTTTAATAATAAATAACTAAAAATTCTTTCTACGATAACCTTATACCTTCATACCCTTATGCTTTTATAACTATATATAATTTAAATATCTCGAGATATTTAATTACTACTAACTATAAGTACTCTATTCGAACATTTATTATAACTTTAATATCCGTAACTTTAATATCCCTACTAAACTTTACTTACCCCTAAGATAAGACTTTTCATTATTAATACAAAAGTTCTCTACTACTAATATAAACTAACTNTTTTATACTATTAATATAAAAGTTCTCTACTACTAATATAAGCTAACCTATAATCTCTATATAAGTATAGTAGGATTTAACCTACTTTTATTAGTAAATAATCTTAATATATTAAGTATAACTAATTTATAAATAATTTTTATATAGACATAAATACTTTTAATATAACTTAATAGCTTTCAAAATCTCTATAATTATATTCTTATAATATTCTAAAATATCTAGTAACTAGTATTATAGTAGTATATTAATATTAAAGTATTATTTAATTAATAGATAGTCCTTAATATTATTAGCTTAGTATAGTAAGTTATAGGTTAACTAGATAATTCTTTTTCTGAATATTTATTACTTACATACTAATTATAGTATTTAGGATAATTTTATTTAAACTTATTTTAATATAATAATAGCTTTAATTATAATAGTTATAGCTAGATATTTCTAAGCTTATTCTATAGTTTCTTTTTTACGAGTAGCTATATAGATTTCGAGGAGATATCAGTTCTATTATAAAAGATATAGAAGAGTAATAGATTATAGAATACCTAGCTCTTATAGATACTCTATTTCATTCTATTTTAAAGATATTTATAAAGGTTCTCAACCTTATAATTTTAGTAGTTATGTTTAGTTATATATATTAAACTTTAGTTTAAATAAAGCTTTCTCTATATAGATTATTATTATAAGGTCTTCTATTACTATAGGGTTGAATATTAGAACTAGGAGTATAATTATCCATAATAATAAGTAATTTTATTACTATTTTAACTAGCTATAAGTAAGTATTAGTATAAATATTATTATTAGGTAAAACCTATAGTCAAATCTATATATAAAGTAAAGAGCTTAGATACTTTTCTAGGTAAAAAGTAAAAGTAACTAAATTAATATAAGTTTTAACAGGTTTCTAAATAGGTTAAACATTATATTTATTCTTTATTCTTAACGGGAGAGGCTAATAGCTCGCTTTCTACTATAACTATTAGTAGATATATTACCCCCTTAAGTATGATTTTAGCTTTCTTACCCCCTCTACTAACTACTATTACTAGTTCCTAGTTAATCTAACACTAAACCCCTTATAGCTATATCTAGTATATTTACCCCGTGTTAACTTTTTTATATATAATAAATAACTAATAACTCCTTCTATGATAACCTTATACTTTTATACTCTTATACTTTTATAGCTATTAAGATATAATTCAAATATCTTAAGACATTCAATTACTACTAACTATAAATATTCTATTTAAATATTCATTATAACCTTAATATCTATAACTTTAATATCTTTATTTTAGACTACGTTTTACTTATTTCTAAGATAAAACTTTATACTACTAATATAAAAGTTTTCTATTATTAATATAAGCTAACTTATAATTTCTATATAAGGATAATAGGACTCGGCTTGCTCTTATTAGTAAATCATTATAATATATCGATTATAGCTAACTTATAAATAATACTTATATAAATATAGATATTCTTAATATAGCTAGATAGTTTTGAAAGCTTCTATAATTATATTATTATAATATTCTAAAGTATCTAGTCACTAGTATTATAGTAATATATTAATATTAAAATATTACTTAATTAATACTGAGTCCTTAATACTATTAATTTAGTTTAGTAAATTATAAATTAACTAGATAACCATTTTCAAATATCTATAAATTACCTGTTAATTATAATATTTGGGATAACTTTATTAAAACTTATTTTAATAAATTAATAGTTTTAGTTATAATAGTTATAGCTAGATATTTCTATATTTATTCTATATTTCTTTTTTATAGGTAGCGATATAGATTTCCAGGAGATTTTAATTCTATTATAAAAGTATAGTTTACTTTTACTCCAGCTACTAGACTTTATTAAAAATAGTTTAGATATAGAAGAGTAATAGATTATAGAATACCTGGTTTTTGTTAGAGTTATAGCTAAGTCTATTATTAACTCTATATTCTATCTCTCTATATAAAAGGTATTAAAAGGCTTAAGTAGTCTTTGAATACTCTTATAACCCTATACTTTCTATTTACTCTAGAAAACTACTTTTTAGAGTTTAGGTCTTATAATCTATATTATTTATATTTTAAATTAGTTAAACTTTAATATTAGAATATTTGATATTTAAGCTTTTAGTAGCTTGTATGTCTCGGAGTTTTGAATATTCCGTATAATATAGAGTTAACATTCTCTGAAGATAAACTCTATTTTAGTTATATAAATAGTAAAGTTCCCTATTTCTGTAGAATCTAAATTTCCTCTTACTATTACTATTTCTACTAATAATAGTATTATTTCAGATATTACTTTAAACTCTTTATTCTTTTACAGCTAATAGTTGTATTATTCCTTTAATCTATTACTAGTATTTTAGTATTAGTTTAATATATTATAAGCCTAGCTTCCATTTACTTCTATTTACCTAACTTTTAGTATTTAACCTGAAACCTATTTATCTTTTAACTTTTTGAAAAACTACTTTCGAATATTTTCTTTCGAGAATTTTTCTCTTTTTTGAATAATTTCTTCGAAAATTTCTCTCTCTCTCTATAACTACTATACAGCTAGTTAGATTAAAAGATTATAAGGAGATTATACTAGTTAGGGTAGTAGGCTTACTACTAGGTTAATAAAATAGATAGTTAAGTAGTAGAAGCTAAAAATCCTATTTATATTTAGAGATTTTCTAAGATTTTTATNCTAGTATTATAGTTTAGAAGTTTAAGAAGTATTAATACAATATTTTAAATATTTTTAATTACTAGAAATATCTTCTTTATAAATTATAAAGAAACTTGAAAATTAAATTATAATCATATTACTTATCTATTTAGAAAATTAATCCAATAAAAAGTTACTTAATAGAATACTATAATAATATTAATAATTAGAATAGAATCTCTTAGTTTAGACTATATTTTAAAAGACTCATAGTACTAAAGAGATTATTTTAAAATATGAAGTTTAAACTTAGAGATATTTAGAGAATTCATAATAATAATTACTAAATAATTAAACTAGTAATCTTAGATAGTAAATACCTATTTATTAGATTTTGATATATAGATATTTAATAAATATAGCTTTATTAAGAATACTTAAAAAGTAGTTTTAAAGTAATTTATATACTTATAGATATAATACTAGTAAATAGATATATAAAACATCTAATTTAAATAAAGTTCCAATAATTTAAAATATTTCTTAATTTCATAGATCTATTAATAATATTCCTAGAACTAGTTAAAATAATAGAAAGACCTATTTGAAGTAATTTCCTATCTACTCAAATATATATATATATATAAATAACTTAGACTTATCTCTATTTTATAATAAAACGTTTTTATAATAGTAATATAAGAAAAGACAAATTAATAGAATTCTTCTAATTATTCCTAGGAAATAAAACTTTCTAGTTAAGCTTTTATCTAACTAAATATGAACTATTCAAATCTAGAATGTTAAATAAATAAATAAGATATAATAAAAAACATATAGAAATTAACTTATATAAATGTCGAAAACTAGTTATAACCTCTAAAAAAATAGAAATAAAAGCTTAAACTAATCTAAAAAAATAAAGAATAATTAAAACTAGTAGCTAGAATATTATAACTGAAACTATAAATTTTAAATTTTCCTATAGCTAATTAAAATATAAGATTTTAACTAACTAGAAAACTACTTATAGTTATTAAAAACCCAGGAATATAACTATTTAAAACTAGCTAGATAAGTAGTATAAACTAAAGACTTTAAATAATAAGAAACTAAAGTACTTAAACTATAAAAGGTTATTTAATTATAGAAATTCTAGTAATAGAGTCTAGAACGCTTCTATTCTTAATAAAAGTAGTTTTAAAATCTTTCTATTATTTAGATTATACCTTGAGATAAATAAGCTTCTTTATATTACTAACTCTATTATTTTTAAGTAAGAAAACTTAAAGTTAAATAAAAGTTCTTAAGTCAAAATACTTATTTTATTAGTATCTAGAATCTATAAAACCTCTGAGTATTTCTTAAATATTTTATATATCTAACTTGAAACTAGTAGATATATAGCTTTTAAACTAGTTTTATACTAGTAATAATAGTCGGAAATTAAATTTCTACTATTAATACTAATAGTATAAAGATAGGATTTCCGAGAAAAAATAAAACTCGAATAATATACTATATATAGAATAGTTTAGACTAGCTATAAATCTCTAATAATTCTTATTTAGAATAAGTAATCTTTATACTTCTTACTAAATTTATTTTTTTGAGAAAAGATAAGTTTAATTAAGATTTGTTTTAGAATAATAGATTTATTACTAAGCTTTACTAATTGGTATTAGGTAACTTCGAATTAATATCTAAAATTATTACTCTCTAAAGAAATGCTTTAATTTCTAATATAAGAAGACTTTCTTATTATACTAGTTATGGTCTTTAAGTATTTCTTAGGTAGTTGAATTATTTCCTTAGTATCTTCCTTAGTATCTTCTTCTTTATTTATAATAATCTTAAATTCCTTATTCTTATTACTAATAGCTTTAAATACTAGATTTTCTATTTTAGGATTACTAGTTAAACTATCTTTATTACTATTAGATAAAAGTTTTAAAATAGAAACTTTCTTTAGATAACTATAAAAACGTTTTAAACTAATAAAAATAGTAAAATTCTTTATGATAATAATTCTTTTTTTATAATATTACTAAGTTTAGGTATTTTAGTAAGTTTAGGAGCTAGAAATAGTAATACATATTCTTATAAATTAGGGAACTCTATGAGATATAACTAAATAAATAACTTTAAACAAAATAAATACCCTTTATACTATAACTAAAATTTTAAACTACTAATAAGGTTATTTTCCTTAATAAAATTATACTAAGTTTAAATTTTAGAAATAAAGTATTTTTAGATGATATTACTAAGACTAGAAAATATATTAATAGAGAGGAAAAGAAAAAGGAAATAATAAGATTTAAATTATTTGAAAGAAAAGGAATTAGCTAAAAATTACTAAATAAAATAAATTTCTTAATAAGAATATAGAAAACTATTACAAGTTCGAGATTTATTATTTTTATGAAGTAATTAGGGATAAAAATAGCTAATATAAGTATAAATATTTCTATCCTAATACTTTTAAGATCTAGGTTGAGAAATAATTATTCTAGCTTAAAGATATAATAGGTACAAACTAATATTAGATTACTAACTAAAAGAAATATAAAGTATTTTAAAAGATTAATAATAATATTATATTTATTAATATTAGTATTAATAGCTTATTTCTTAATATTAATAGAGAAGTCTTTAGGTTTAATAATACTTTTTTAATAGACTTAAGAAGCTTATTCTATAGTTAGAATATTAGTGATAACTAAGATATATTATTATACTTAAAACTAATATCTGAAAATTATATTAATAAAATATATTACTTTAAGTAGGAAAGTAACTATTAAGAATATTAGTATAGAAGATAAGAAAGAAAATTAGTAAGTAAGTAATCAATAAATAATTTATTTATAATATATAAAAAGATCAGATTACTAGTAATCTTAGAAAAAACCAACTAATTACTCTTATTAATACTTAAAAAAATAGTTAAATATATAACGGACTATAATGATTTTATTAATTCTTTTTATTTAAGTACTTAAAAACCTATTTTAAGAAACTATTTACCCTTCTTTATTTACTTAGTATATTACTTAAACTATATAAAAGTATTTCTAGTAGTTCTATTACTAGAGCGTTATATAAGAATAGGTATAGTATTAAGGCTACTATATAACTCTAATAGGCGTTATACGACTCTAGTAGTTTATATAAGATATAATAATTCTATTTCTACGTATTCGAATACTTTATTCTAGTTTAAATAAGATATATCTTTCAATAACCTACTTTTAAACTATATACTATATTATTTATTTATTATACTACTATACTAAGCTAATAATATTAGGGACTAAGTATTGATTAAGTAATATTTTAATATTAATATACTACTATAATACTAATTACTAGATATTTTAGAATATTATAATAATATAATTATAGAAGTTTTAATAGCTATTTAGTTATACTAGGAGTATTTATATTTATATAAATACTATTTATAAGTTAATTAAATTTAAGTAATATATTAAGATTATTTATTGATAAGAATAAGTTAAGTTTTATTATATTTATTATAAGAGTATAGCTAAAGGCTTCGACTAGGAAAAGCTTAGATATATAGGTAGGGTTTATATTACTATATAGACTATTACTTAAAAGATCTAAGTTATATTTTTTTAATTAAAAACTTTTCTAGTATTTAGCTGGTTATTTATTAAGTATATTACGTGGTTTATTTATTATATCTTTATAACTATCCCCCTTTTTAAGAGCTTTAGTTTTTAAAGTTATAGTTATATATTCCTAATATCTGTTATAGAGTTTATATTATATTACTAATTATTTATTATATATAGTCTACGATTATATACTACTAATGTCCCCTGTGAAGCCTATACTTTATTACTAATTATTTGTTATATATAATACCTCTTTTAATACTAGTAATTATATTGTTGTAATGCTATTGTTTGTTTTATTAATTCTTTATAGTTTAAATAATAGAATTTATTTTTACTAATAATAATATCAGGTTTTTATTTGTTTTTTCTGTTATTTATGAGTATATTTATTATTATCCTAGTAATATGTTAATGTTTTTGATTTTGTGGTATTTATTTATTAGGAATAGTTTTTTGAGATTTACTATAGTTTTCTATAAGATTTCGTTATATGTTTGGTAAGTATTATCTAATCTTTTTTATATATATTTTATTATTATTTTATTTTTATTTATATAGTATTTATGTCGGTAACGCTATGCTGTAAGGCATGCGTTAACGCCTGAGGCGTGTACGCCTCTATACGCATACGGTATACGTGTCCATACGCCCCATAGGCGTAGGGTATACGTAGCTATATGCCCTCATCCCCCCTAGCAACACCCGTTACTAGCCATAGCCGAGTACTATAGTATACTATAGATCTAGAGCCTTATATGCCTACGTATAAGTATATAACGTAATAATAACAATAACGAATACTAGAACCCTTTTATACCTATACGACGAGATTATGTATAGCGTGCGATTATCCCCTCTAGATAAACTAATACTAATTAGTAGTTAACTTATCCGTTACTACTATACTATAGATTAGTAAGGTTTTTTACGCGAAAAGAAGCGATTATAACTTTTACCCGAAAATCCTAAATAAGACAAGAGATTATAAGTATTAACTTAGACACTTTATAAATATTACTTCGCCCTTATCCCTAATAAAGTACCTCTAAGTCAACATACTAATTTCACTCTACGAAATACTAAAAGTGCATACTACGCTCCTTAGTACGTACTAGAAAGTATTCAGTAAACGTAATACTCTTTAGAGTATTACTAGATACTACGGTATATGAGATTTATAGTATCCCACGCCTCTTATACTCAAGAGACCTACGTAGTATCTCGAAACCCCTATACTTTCTCGAAAATCGCCCCCTTTTTAAAAAACCCTATACCCCTTTATTAAGATATCTAAACTACACCCTAACCTAGATACTAAAGTAAGCCCTAGTGTACTAATAGCTTAGGTAATAGCTTAGGCAACCCCAGGCAGCAAATATACAATCCCGGACAATCTTCAGCTACTTATTAATATAAATCTATTCAGAAAACCTTTCAAGATTAAATATAATAAACTCAAAGAAGCAAACGCCAAAGATATTACTACTTTTATAGTATTTTACGTTAGCTAGTATAGTTATATAAAACTCTATAGGTATAAGCTTTTTAACTACTTTAAAATAGATTTTAATAAATAGCTTATAGCAATATAAGAGCTCGTTAATAATAATATAGTTTAATACTTTCGAGATTACTTTATTAACTATAGGATAAAAATCAAGAAGGATAGTAAAAGAATCTACCTTATACTACACTACTTTACCTAATCTAAATATTTCAAATACTAAACTATTAAGAAGCTTAATAAAGCTAAAAAGTATCTCCTAGGTTTTAGGTATAACTTCTAAGATAATATAAAGTAGCTCGAGAACCTCATTAATATACTAGACCTTATAATACCCTCCCGTAATATTAAACCTAAGGTTAAAACCATAACACCTATAGCTAAAGCTTAATTAATGTCTGAAAGTTTCGCGTAATATACCTAGTAACCTCTACTACTCACGTAAGATACCCCGCCTCATCTACTACTTATATATAATACGTAACTTCTACTACTATTAGTAAAACTACTAATCCCTAGGTAATATAGTATAGTAAACTCCTATTACTAGGAGAATAGTATAGAAACCTCCTACTAATAGGAAGTATACTAAGATAATAGTAATATATAGTATCCTATTCCTAAATATTACTCCTATATTTCCCTTATTCCCCTATTTAAAAACTTATTAGCTAAGTATACTATAGATTTCACAAAGTTATATAATAAAAGTATAAAGTATAGTAAAGACTTCTATAATATTCTTAAGACTAAAATCTATATTTTTTAAGATTATTATTTTAAACTTAGTATCCTATACTATATATAAGCTAGAGTTTTCTCTATTATACTAAAAGATTAAGCTTTTAATTTTTACTATAATAACCTTATAAATATAAACTAAAACCTTAACTTTAACTAGATAGCTAAATAGGTTAAGGAGTATTTTAAAAACGATAAAATCTACTAGATTTANAGCTAAGTAAATTAAAGAATACTTCAAAAACAATAAAATCTACTAGATTTACTTCTCTAATTAGTAAAATATTACTTTTAGGAATATAATAGCTAATAACCCTAACTAGAACAAAAAGGAAATACTCGAGATACTTATCATAAAGCTAACTAACCTCTAGAAGACATTTAAAGCTAACTAGTATACTAATAAAGCCCTCTATAACTAACTTATAAATATATACTATAGTATACTAGAATACTAGTTAGTACTTTTTAGCCCTATACTAACTTCCTAGAATCTCTATAACTAGTTATACTTAGCTATAAGTAATACTATAGTACTCCAAAAGTCGTAATACTTTTAAAGTACTAGAGATAACAGTAATATACCTAAGGAATAGTTTTAGACTAACTATATATATAATATACCTCAAAATAACACTTAAAGCTATAGCTATACCCCTAGCTACTCCTTACTACCTCAGAACAAATATTACTTTCCCCTAGCCCCTATATATACTTATACTAATAAGAAATATTATATATATAGTAAAATAGGTTACTAGTCAATAAGGTATACCTTTAAGAAATAGTATATTTTATATAATAAGTATAAGTTAACTACTAATCTAAAAGTATTCTCTCTAGTAATATACTAGACTTTTCTCGCTAAATAAGAAAGTATAGATAACCTTAATAATAATCTCTAAGTACCCCTAAAAGATAATAGAAGTAAAAAGCTTATTACTTAGTACTAAATATAATATAACTTCTAAAACTATACCCCTATTACCCCTATAATATCTAATACCCCTAAATAATTCTTTATATTATATTTCAATAAGTATCCTATTATTATAGACAGAAATAAAATTACTTAAATCCTCTAAAATTAAATAATACTATATACCTTTACTAAATTAAATACTACTCCCCCTAAGATTACTAAGAATACAGATATAGCTCCTATATCTACTTTTATACTTAAGAGCTATTACTTAACTACTATTTTTCAAAAGATCTTACCTAACTTAGATACTACTAATTTCTCAACTACTAAATACTCCTAGTTTATAGCTTTTAAGTAAATAATTAACTTCTCTATAACCCTCATACTTCTATAAAGTAAACTAGTTATAATCTATTTTAGTAGTACTACCCTAATTATAATACTTAGAATAATTAAAGTTCCTATACTACTTAGTATTATTATATTTTATATAATACTATATAATACCCGCTTTTTACTCTACTTTATAGATATAAATCACTTTAGTATAATATTTAATAATATATATAACTAGCTTTACTAAAGTAAAAAGGTTATACTTATTATTCGAAAATAGGGGTATCTATAGATACTCCTCAATAAAGAAAAAAAACTTACCTCTACCTACCTTATAGAGTTAGAAATATGGAAACTCTACTATTAATTTAAATACTTAACTATAATATATTTCTATAATATCCTCACTAAAATAGGATATCCTATTAAATACTATACCCTCGAAGCTCTCGAGTAGTACTACTACTAGTACTAGATATATAGTATTACCCCTTCCTACTTTTATTTTACTATATAAGAAAATATTAAATTTAATTTCAAAATTATTATTAATATTATCTATATTAACAACTACTTTATACTCTATATTATTAATATCACTATAATATTTAACACTACTTATTTCTTACTAAATATCTTAGTAAAAGTAATATAAGAAACCCTTAAAATATACTAGATTAATTTTTACTAAAGCTCTTTAGATTTTATCACTACTAATACAAAAATAACATTTTAATCTAAAAAATTCAGATTAGAAATAAAAGCTATAGGATTAATAGTTCGAATAATACTTATTAAAGTATATAATAGTATCGGTAAGGTTAAACGTTACTATACCTTCCTCTACTAAATATACAAGATTTATTATAATAAAACCTCTATAGTAACTCGAGAAGTATCTTTTCAGGTAGCATATAAGGTAATTAACAACACTACTAGGCTAAATAGCCTTATACCTATATTGTTTATTTTTAATGTATACCCGCACCTCATAGATAACTCTACTTTTTCCCTAGATATTATTACTTATACCTATACTATTTAGAAAATAATAGAAGCGGTCCGCTATACTTATACTAAATATACTATTAATACAGCTTTAGTAATATATAATAGCCTTAATATCTTATATATAGTAGCTCTCCTATTTTAGTTTCTTATATATATATAGTAAGAGAAATATAAGTAGTAAGGCCTATTTTACTTTATTACTACTTATAATAAGATATATATTCTCAAATTCCCTTAAAATCCTTAAGAATTTTAAATAATAACTATAAAACTATACTTTAAAAATAACTAAATACTTATACTAATACTATTAATAGTAATATTACTAAGTACCGGTAACTATACTATATATATCCTAGATCCTAATACTAGAACCCCTACTAGATATCTAATATTACTAAAAAATATATACTCCCGTAGTAGTATCCCAATTTTATCTATTATTATCCCCAAAAAACCCTAGAATACTTATTAAATACTATAAAACACTATTATTATATATAGTAGTAACTCTACTACTATTAGTAATAATCCCTTACCTCCCCAAATTATCAGTAACCTCTATAATATACTTTTCAACTTTCTAAGATAATCTATTACTACTCTAACTTAGAAATTTAATTACAAGCCTTACTTTATAGTATACCTTATAACTAAAAAATAGTTAAATATAGTTCTCTCTCTTACTTTCTTTAAAAAAAGTATTATTATAATACTAAATCTACTATTCAAGGAATCTATCAAAAAAGAAATTAAAAGTATTATTATTAATAGTATTATCAAGATTATTAAATTNTAACCCTATCCTCTATAAAAGTTATAAGTATTTTAAGTTACGTATTATTAATAAGATTAAGAATAAAGATATAAATAAGGTATATAAGAAATCGTACTTTATTATCTAAAGCTTTAGTAATAATAGTAAGTTTAAAATATTAACGTAATTACTAATAATCTAATAGAGTAACTAATAGTTAATTTTAGCTATAGCTTTAGCTTTCTTCTAACATAAAAGTATAATAATATAGTTTTAAGATATTACCTAAGCTTATACCTAAGCTAAAATAGAGCTTATAAGGCGTATTATAGCTAATTTACTATCCTATTTTAAGGAGTAATACCTTCTAGACTTTATAATAATTATTATTAAGCTATTATATAGTTTCACTAAGGCTAGTACTTACTAATAAGTAACCTACTCTAAATACTATAAAGAATAATTATAAATAGAGATATCTATATATAACCTATACTTCTTCGTCTTATACTATACTAATAATAACTTTAACCTTATAGGTATATAAACTAATAATACTTTTAGTTTTTCTAATACTACTTTCTTATACTATAAAAATAAGGAGCTCTAAAAAGCTTTTTTCAAAACAAAACCAAAAACAACCCTTATAGTAACTACCCCTCTAACGTTTAATAGAAATATCTTAAGCTTTAATAGTAATACCTTCTACTTATACTAAAAATACTAAGAATAAAAGCTAGTACTCCTCGACACTTATACTACACCTAAAATACTTAAGAAAATATATATTAAGTAATATATATAGAGAGTATACTTCGCCTCGATATACTAACCTAAAGTATTATTTAACTTCTTACGCGTTACGTAAAAGTAATAACCCTCTATTAATAATACTACTACTCTAAATAAGCGTTTTAAGTAGTAAATCGAATACTTTAACTATAGTTTTAACTTTATACTACTTAACTTCTTAAAAATATATTTCTATACTTTTATTAATAGCTCTTTTACTAATAATACTAACTTCTTATCTTAACTAGGATTCGCGATAATCCTAAGCTAAAAGATAGTAACTAGTAATAGCTAGTTTAACCTCTATAGTAACCTTATCTACTACTCTTCTACTAAAAGTAAAAAAGTTACTAGGAATATATTTATTTTAGAGATCTATACTATAGTAGCTAGTATAGACTTCGTATATACTATTACTATAATACTTAAGAAGATCCTTAAATACTGAAACCTCCCTTATATCCTAATAATTATCTATACTAACTTATACTTATTCTATAAATACTTTATAAAGCTTAGTATTACTAAAGAGAAGTACTTGATAATTAATATTATAGTATTAAGGCAGTTATATAAGTAATGAGAATTCTATGAAGTATAGTAGATTAATAGAGATAATAATATTACTAATGCTTTCACGAAAAGTATACTAAACTATACCCTCGAGAGATTTATTAATTCGAACTATGTGATTGTTTAAATAGAGGGATAGGTAACTCGAGCGGAGTAGATAATACGGGTATTTGGACATTATTAGGCAAGGGGTAAAAGGATTACTTTTGATGCTATTTTACGCTTATTATCTATACTATTTTTAATAGCGTTTTTGGCACGCGATTATAGTATTTTTAGTACTAGCTTTTATATATAAATAGAGGTATATAAAGTATATAGCAAAAAGAAAAAATTACTAGTATTAGTAATACTATACTGCAAGGTATACGTTAACGCCTGAGGCGCGTATACCTCTATACGTATACGGCATACGTGTCTATACACCCTATAGGCGTAAAGCATATATAGCCGTATACCCTTATCCCCCCTAGCGATACCCGTCACCAGCTATAGCTGAGTACCATAGTATACCATAGATCTAGAGCCTTATATACCTACGCGTAAGCATATAATATAATAATAACAACAACGAATACCAGAACCCTTTTGCACCCATACGACGAGATCACATATAGCATACGATTATCCCCTCCGGATAAACTAACAATTTAACTTAGATACCTTTTTATATTTACTATTTAGTTTATTATTACATTTTTTCTTTATATGCCTTTTTTTTCTTTATTCTTCTTTTTTCTTTTTATTATTATACTATATACTCTGTGAAGATATTATAGATTACGTCTATTATTACTATATTTTACATTTTTATTTATAATATAGATGATATTACTAATAAAGGTTTTTTTTAGCTTTAGCCTGGTAACTATTTACTTTGCTTTAGCTATCTTTCTTTACTTTATTTTGATACTAAGAAGCTGTTTTGTGTTGTTGGTAATTATTTGATGAAGTGTATTCTTTATAAGAAGAATAAATAAAAGTATTATAGAGTAAGTTATTTTTTTGCTATTTTCTTATTATTTATTATTAATATTCTATGTTTTAGGTTTTATTTAAGTTATATAGTATTATTTAGGCGATATAGAATTAAGCTATAATTTATTATTGTATATTTAAGTAGTAAGAGATAATTTTTAAATATAAAAGTAAATTTCTCTATATACTTATTAAGTTATTAGTAAAGTAATATAAGGCTAGTGAAATTATTTAGAACTTTTTAAGGGGGTAATAAAGAAGAAGCTAATTATAGATTAATTTTGTTTATAAGAAATGTTTTCTATTTATAAATATTTATATCTTATATATATTCTTATTATAAATTACTAAAAGTTTATTATATTATTATTACTAATTAATTAAATAGATTAATACTTTAGAAGATAAAACTAAAGTATTTCGCTATTTGTCTACTATATAACCTATTTATCTCTAAAATAATAGTCCTACTTATATTTTAGAAAAAGTGTTACTTTATTTTCTCAATAATCCTTATTGAGCCCTAGTCCCTAAAAGTATTGAGATTTATCCTATTATTATACTTCTTTATTTTAATAATAACTTTTATTATTATATTACTAAATATTCGAAGTATAATATACCTTTATACTTTGTTACTATTACTAGTAGTTACCCTATCCCTCGTAATTCTAATATTATTATATTTTACTAGGTGTATACCCTATATTCGCTATACTTTTCTAAAAATAGTAGTAAAAATAATAATAATAATAATAATAAGAGTAAAGAATATAAAATTATAGAGACTTCTTTATAAGTTCCTTATTTTACTACTAGTAATACTAACCTATCTATACTTATTAATTATATCCTATTTTCNACTACGACTATTAGTAGATATATTACCCCCTGAAGTACAACTTCAGCCTTCCTACCCCCCTACTAACTACTATAGCTAGCCCCTAATTAATCCGGAGCCAAACCCCTCATAGCTATAATAGCTAGTATACCCGCCCCACGTTAACCTTTTTAATAATAAATAACTAATAACTCCTTCTATAATAACCTTATACCCTTATACCCTTACGCCTTTATACCCTTATACCCTTATAGCTATATATAATTCAAATATCTCGAGATATTCAATTACTACTAACTATAAGTATTCTATTTAAATATTTATTATAACCTTAATATCCGTAACCTTAATATCCCTATTATAGACTAAGCCTTACCTACCCCCGAGATAAGACTTTATACTACTAATATAAAAGTTCTCTATTACTAATATAAGCTAACTTACGATCTCTATATAAATATAGTAGGACTCGGTTTATTCTTATTAGTAAACGATCTTGATATATTAATTATAACTAATAGCTAACTTATAAATAATACTTATATAAATATAGATACTCCTAGTATAGCTAGATAGCTTTTAAAGCTTCTATAATCGCGTTATTATAATACTCTAAAGTATCTAGTAACTAGTATTATAGTAGTATATTAATATTAAAGTATTACTTAATTAATACCTAGTCCCCGATATTATTAGCGTAGTATAGTAAATTATAGGTTAGCTAGATAATTTTCTTTTAAATATCTATAAGCTATTTATTAATTATAATACTCGGGATAATTTTATTAAAATTTATTTTAATAAAATAATAACTTTAGTTATAATAGTTATAGCTAGATATCTCTATACTTATTCTATACTTCTTTTTTTATAGGTAGCTATATAGATTTCGAGGAGATTTTAGTTCTATTATAAAAGATATAGAAGAATAATAGATTACAGAACGCCTAACTCTTATATCTCGAAATAGGTATTTTATTTTATTCTATCTTTAAGAGGTTTATAAAGGTTCTTAACCCTATAATCTTAGTAGTTACTTTTAGCTATATATATTAAGCTTTAGTCTTAATAAAACTTTCCCTATATAGACTATTACTATAAGGTCTTCTACTACTTTAGGGTTAAATATTAGAACTAGGGGTATAATTATTTATAATAATAAGTAATTTCATTACTATTTTAACTAGTTACGAGCTAGTATTAGTATAAATACTATTATTAGGTAAAATTTATAGTTAAATCTATATATAGGGTAAAGAGTTTAGATACTATTCTAGGTATAGAGCAAAAGTAACCAAATAAGAATAAAGAATCTAAAGTTATAGAGACTTTTTTATAGGTTTCCCGTTTTATTACTAGTAATATTAACTTATTTATACTTATTAATTATATCTTATCCTCTAAAATCTACTTAGTAAACCATTAGTATTATTCTTCTTCTAATAATAAGAATAAGGAACAAGAGGATAAGGATAAGGATAAGGAGGATAAAAAGGAAGAAGATAAGGAACTTCCTATTAAAAAATATAGAACTTATAGTAATTTTATATCTACTCTTATTATTTCTATATCTTCTAACTACTAATTTATTATTTATAAATCTACTTTTCCCTAAAAAGTTATACTAATTAAGAGAACTATTTTTATAAGGAAAACTTCTACTACTAAGAAAGCTATTTAGTAAGCTATTATATTTATAATACTTATTATAATACTAATACTTATCCTTATTATACTAATAGTACTAGTTATCCCCACTATTCTTATAAAGAGAAGTTAAAGATATTTTTATAAGAATACGTTTAAGTTTTAAGTATAATAATTATTTCTATTATATATATACTTTTACTAAGTTATTACTAAGATATACTAGTATATCTAATTTAGGGATATATTTCTTAGATTAGTATTTATATTATCTAAGTAATTAATAGGATTATTTCTTCCCCTCTTCTAAGATATAGTTACTAAATTATTAGTATTAATATTAGCCTAATTATTCTATTTCTTATAATATTTAATTATTTATTTTTTAAATTTCTAAATAGTTTCTTATATATTACTCAGGTTAGCTATAGTTTCCTATATATTATACTTTATAGACTACTTAGTTTATTTAATAAGGAAGTATTTATTATTTCCCTTTTTTTATTTTACTATAATATCTTCTACTTCTTATTCTATAAAGTTATTTTCTAACTTAAGAAAAATAACTTAGCTATTACTATCCTTTTACTACTTTATCTATAGTTTTAGTAAAAAGATAAGGAATATATTATATATCTAGTAGTACTATTTTAGTAGATATACCCTATATACTTATTCTTTTACCTTCTTAGTAATTAAGATTTCAATATACTTTAGTACTAATTTCTTATATTTGAACCTGAAATCTTTTATTAAAAACTTAAAAATTACTCCTTAATTATATATTTATAATTGATATTTTAAGTTATATATTTTCGTTGAATTTTTAATTACTATTTACTAATATTCCATTATCTAGTAATATATTTAGCTAATATAGGTAATTTACTCTGCAATACCCTATATTATTAGGTTTTTCTTAGTTATATATTTGACTATTCTCAAGTAGAACCTATATAGCTTTCCTATTAGTAAGTACTTAGTAATATTATATCTATTATTATTATATATAAATATAGCTTCCCTAAATTATATTACCTAAATAGTAAGCAAACTACTAGTAAATACTCTAAAGTAATACTTTAATATCTAGTATATTTACTCTATTTAACTATCTATCTATAAGTAGTATACTATTAATAGCTATTATTTAATTAGTTATTCTACTATAAATTCTTCTTAAAATTAGCTAATAAGGAGTTTATCCCTATTATTAATAATATTTTCTAGAATACTAAACTAGTACTTTATTTTTTTATAGAATATTACTACTAGTTCTATAACTATTATCTACTTTATTATTAGAATAAATATTACGAATTTTATAAACCTATTTATAATTACTAAGATAGTATTATATATACTACTATCTCTATATATACTTTCTAGTAATCCTATAATAAAGTTTATACTAATTTCTTAAAATAGTTTTACTAAGATAAATAAAAACTATAACTAGTTATATAGTTTATATTTTAGTATTTCAATTTCCTAGTAAATTTAATATAATATTATATAATCCTATATATCTATAGCTATATTATTTTAATAGAAGTTCTATTTTATAAAATTATAGGTTTTATTAGTATTTATATAACTTATTTTATTTTTATTATAATATAAGTAAATAATTTTATATTTTAGGGATTCTATATTAGGTATAACTAGTCTTCTTTAGAAGAGGAGTATTCTTTCTATATTTACTAAGTATTTTTTCTATTTACTAGCTATTTTCTAAGTTTTCTCTATATATACTTAATAATTTTTATTATAGGTTTATAGTTCTTTAATAATTTATTTAATATTCCTAGAATTGTTTATTAAGTATACTATTTTGTTTTTTATAAGATTTCTTATTACTAAATATAGGATATACTATATTGGAATAATAACCTTAGTCTTTTATAAGTTTTCTTTATTTACTAGTATTTATTAAGTATTTCCTATTTTCTTATATATATTTTTATTATAGGTAATTATAGTTATAACTATTACTATTTTTCTAGTATTCCTAGTAAAATAGTATTTTAGAGAAATTTTACTTACTAGTATTTATTAAGTATTTCCTATTTTCTTATATATATTTTTATTATAGGTAATTATAGTTATAACTATTACTATTTTTCTAGTATCCTTAGTAGAGTAGTATTTTAAAGAAGTTAAGTAGTTTCTATTTCTAAGTCTAGCTTCTATATTAAGGTATTTTTCCTGTATTTATATTATCTAGGTAAAAGCTTTTATTAATTCTGAGTTCTTTTTAGTTTTAGTAACTTTTTAGTAGGTATTTACTAGTAATAGCTTGGTGAGTTGTAATTTGTCTATAAGGGTTAGTAGTATATTATAGTACTTTACTTCTTTTTTTATATAGTTTAGTTATTTAGATAGTTTATTTTTTAGATTAGTAATTTTAAGCTAGTATTTTAGATTGAAATTAAATACTAAGAATTTATAGATCTAGTAGGTAAGTTTTCCCTGAAAATCCCGTGTTAGTGCTATTATAATACTTATTAAAGCTTAATAGTTTATTAAGACTATAAACTTCTTTAAGAATCCTATTAAGTAGTATTTTTAGTAGTCGAAACTCTTAATAATAGCTAATAGTTTTTATTAGCCTATTCCCTATTCCCTATCTCTACTCTACTTTACTAAGTTTTTTTAAATAGTAAGTAACTAGTTATTACTAGTTTTCTACTTTTTGTAATAAGATACTTGAAATTGCTTACTATGATATATTTATTTTTACCCTAGTTTCTCTAATAGGGTTTTAGTATTAGAGAATAGTTATTAAGTAGAAGGTATTTTATAGTACTGAGAATATAGATTTTATATCTTCTAGTTATAAGAAGATTTTTTTTTCTATTCCCTTTTTGAGGAATATTATAAATAGTATTATTATTCCTAAGTAATTAGTAATAAATTTATAGTAGAAGTTATAGAAGCTTAAGAATACCTCAAATTCCTTAAATATTTCTAGTAAGTTTTATTTAGTAATAGCCTAGACTTTTATTAGGTTTATTTTAATATTTTCCTGAGTAATTATATATTTTAAGAAGTTTATCTCTTCTATATAAAACTTATATTTAGAAAACTTAATAAAAAGATATACTTTATATAGCCTAATAAGTATTTATAATAGTACTTTAGTATAGTTTTCTCTAGTACTTATTATATATACTATAATATTATCTATATATACTATATAGTATATATTAATTAAGCTAGTAAGTATATAGTTAATATATACCTGAAAAGTTACTAGTATATTAGTAAGACTAAATAGTATTACTATATATTTATAGTAGTTATACTATATTTTAAATATTATTTTTTAGTAATCTTCTAGCTTAATCCTAATATAGTAATAAGTATTTTTAAGGTTAATTTTTAAAATCTATATTATTCCCTAAAGTCTATCTAGAAGCTTGCTAATAAGTAGTAGTAGGTATTAATTCTTAATTATAACTTTATTAAGACTTTTATAGTTAATATATAGTTATAAGGAGCTATTTTTCTTTAGAATAAAAAGGATTAATATACTTACTTTACTTATAGATAGTTATATATATCTATTTACTAGGTTTTCTATAATATATATTTTTAACTTTTCTAGTTATTATTTATTTAGTAAATATATAAACTTATAAGGTAACTTTTTACCTAGCTCTAGTTTAATAGTATACTTAGTATTTTTAAGGACTAGGACTAACTTCGTTATAACCTTATCGAATATTTCCTATTTACTTATAAGTTCTATAGGGATATTCATAGTTATAATAATTTTATTTATTTCTCTAAGGATTTCTATATAAGCTTTAAAGTTATTATTTACTTTACTAATATATAATATATAAGTAGTCTTGTTATTCTTAATAATCTTTTAAGTGAATACTTCTAGTTTAGTAATAGATATCTATTTATAATACTAGGTATTTGTCTAGGTATCTATTATAATATTTTCTTAGTTTATAGAATCCTATTTTAATAGGAAATCTATATATCTTTCTAGCTAGTAAATACTAGTAAATAATTAGTATAATTTGTATAGGTATTTATTTAAGTTTATAAGAAAAAATATTAGTTAGTAATATTTCTCTAGTTTTAATACTAAATTATTAAATCTTTCTAAAATAAGTATAGTTATTTTAGCTAAGACTAGTTTTAGTAATATCACTAGCTATTTACTAATAAGGTTTACTTATAAGTATAAATCTATATTTACTACTATTTTTTTCTCTTTAGTATTTTAGAGAATAATTACTAAGTTCTTAGTTATTTTCCTTATAAAAACTAATTTCTTAGTTAGTATAAGGATTATTAGTTTTATCTCTATACTTATTTGTTTTTCTAGATCTCTTTAATATAGGGGCTAGTATTAATAGCCTGGATTAAGGTATAAAGGCCTATAGTACTCTGCTCTTAGCTACCTATTAGTATTAAGTTTATATTTAGTTTAGACTTATAGTTTATAGCTCTATATTTTATCTTACTATATAAGAAATATACTTCTGTAATCTATAGTATAATTAATATATATATATTTTTCTAACCTAGGGTAAATATAGTATTACTTAACCTACTAGTATTTTATTATTATCTACTTAGTATTAATAGGGTTAATAGACTTATTTAGCTTACTATTCTTAAAGGTAGTAGTAGCTAGAATAGCTATAAGCTTATATGAGTTTACTTATACTTCTTGTTTTATATTAGTTTACTAGTATAGTATTATTAGAGTTCCTATAGTTTTTTAGTTTCTATTACGATATCTCTAGTTTTTAGGATAAGGATATTAAGTTTCTCTATTTCTTTTTTTAAGCCTAAGTATAGGTAGTAGAAATAGATAAAAGCTTCTCCTTTACTCTAATTAAATTTAAGTATATTTAAGTTCTAGTATAATATTAATTACTTGGCGTAATACTATATAGGTAACTAGTATTTTCTTTATTATATTTCCTTAAGCTTCTACTTATATAGCTTCTCTTATATTTCTAAATTAATATATTATTAGTAATAGTAGTTGTATTGAAGGTCTCTAATCTATTTAAAGTCATATACCTCTCCGGGACCCTTTAAAAGTAGTTACACCTAGTTATCGGCTTTTACCTCATTTACCCTATAGATACTACTAGTACTGAGGAACTATTTAAACGGAGGAAACCTCAGGTAGCAAATATAGTTAGTTAATATAATAGGTGACAAATAGGGAAAGTATAGGCCTATCTATTATAATTACTCTTTAAGGATCATAGTAGGTTACATAATACTAGATACTAGCTAGCTAGTAGTACTTACCGCTAGCTATCACTATTAATAGTTACTAGCTATTAACGGCTAGTGGCGGCAAGTACCAATAGCTAGTAGCGGTTACTATGTTTAGTTTACGTAATTAGAAGGTATATAGCTACCGGTCGCGGTTACCCGCCGCAGGATTCAAACCTACTACTCTTGCTGTAAACGGTAAGAGCCAGCCAGACGTTAAACCACTACGTCAAGCGGGATATATTATTAGTAAATAAATATAATAAAATTATTTTAAGCGGGTTTATCCTCTAAGCTAGCTTTATAGTTTCTCTATTCTATCTAGAGTTGGGGTACTAGTTTTATAAGTATTTACTAGATTTATTAGTTAATTATGCTACCTAGTTAGATCTAGTAGTTATCTTTAATAGTAGTAATCTAGTTATTAATTTATTTAACTATAAACTCTTCTTTTATTATTCTATAGTTATATAAAGGTAGTTTCTCTTAATTTTTAAGTAGTCTAAATACTACTAAGTATTTAGCTAATTATTAGATAAGAGCTGAAGTCTACACTTTATAAGCTTCCTGCTACTTTTATATCTATTCTTAGTATATTATTATTTAAGATTATATGGTTTTAAGTATTTAGCTTATAATACTTATTAGATCTAACTTAAATAGGAATAGTAGCTAGGATAGTACTTAGGATTACTTATCGAATTAAGGTATTAATTACTAAAAACCTAGTAACTATTTAGTTTTTTAAAGTATAGTAGAAGTTATTCTATTTCTTCCTCCTATATCGGGAAATAAATATTCCCTCTTATAAAATATATTTTATATAATATCCTCTAATAATTACCCCTTCTTAATATTTTTGATATATTATTAGTAAAAGCTCATATTAATACTAAACTTTAAATTATCTTGAGTAGTATATAGGAGGTATCTCTCTTTAGGGTTATTTTCCCTTAAAGTAATTATCCTATTATTATTATTATTTTATTTATTTGATACCTAGTAATTATATAGTATAATAGTAGTAGTCTCGCTATATATTTCTATTAAGTTAAGTACTAATTATTAAAGCTTATTAAGGCTTATATCGGGTCCATGCTTATAAGGTAACTACTCTCTATAATACTAGTTACTACTTGATATTCTTATTTATATTAATTACTTAAAAGATTAAGTAGAAGTAATAGAATTATAAGAGTATAGCTAAAAACCTTAACTAGAAAAGGTTTAGATATATAGGTAAGGTTTATATTACTATATAGACTATTATTTAAAAGATCTAAGTTATGATCCTTTAACTAAAAACTCTTCTAATACTNATATATTAGCTATACTTAATATATTAAGATTATTTACTAATAAGAGTAAACTAAGTCTTACTATATTTATATAGAGATTATAAGTTAGTTTATATTAGTAGTAGAGAATTTTCGTATTAGTAATATAAAGTTTTATCTCGGGGGTAAGTAAGGCTTGGTGGAGATGTTAAGGTCGTAGATATTGAGGTTGTGATGAATGTTCGAATAGAGTACTTATAGTTAGTAGTAATTGAATATCTCGAGATATTTGAATTATGTATAGCTATAAGGGTATAAGGGTATAAAAGTATGAGGTTATCGTAGAAGGAGTTGTTGGTTGTTTATTATTAAAAAAGTTAATACGGGGCAGGTATACTAGCTACTATAGCTATAAGGGATTTAGCCCTAGATTAACTAAGGGCTATCTATAGTAGTTATAGGGGGGTAGAAAGGCTAAAATTATAATTCAGGAGGTAATATATCTACTAATGGTTGTAGTAGAAAGTAAGCTATTAATCCCTCTTAAAATTATTTATTAATAAAAGTAAATTAAGTTTTATTATATTTATATCAAAATCATAAGTTAGTTTATATTAGTAATAGAGTATTTTTATATTAGTAGTATAAACTCTTATTTTAAAAGTAAGTAAAGTTTAGTCTATTATAGAGATATTGAAATTATAGATATTAAAGTTATGATAATTATTTAAATAGAATACTTATAGTTAGTAGTAATTAAATATCTTAATATATTTGAATTTGAATTATTCATAGCTATAAAACTATAAGGATATAATAGCATAAGGTTATTATAGAAAGAATTATTAGTTATTTATTATTAAGAAAATTAATATAAAGTGGGTATACTAGCTATTATAGTTACAAGAAGTTTAGCTTTAGATTAACTAAAAGCTAACTATAATAGTTAGTAAAGGGGGTAAGAAAGCTAAAGTTATACTTTAGGGGGTAATATATCTACTAATAGTTATAGTAGAGAGTAATTTATCAGCCCTTCCTTAATATTATCTATATAGAATAAAATTTAGATATCTATACTTTTATTTTCAAATAGATAAAACTTTTCTAAATATAGCTAAAAGTTAGATATTTTAGTATAATATAAAGATTTTATACTAAAGAAAAAATATATTTCAAAATCTATAAGAAACTTATTTAAGTTTTATATAATGTTTTATAATTTTAAATCTATCTAGTAATATATCTATTATTAGAAGTCTAACTCGCTTGACGTAGTAGTTTAACGTCTAGCTAGCTCTTACTATTATAGTAAGAGTAGTAGGTTTGAATCCTACGGTAAGTAAGCGTGACTAGTAGGTATATGCTTTCCGATTACGTAAACTAATTATAGTAACCGCTACTAGTTATTAGTATTTACCGCTGCTAGTTATTAGTAACTAGCGACTATTAATGGTAATAGTTAGTAATAAATACTACTAGCTAGCTAGTATTAGTATTACGTAACTATAATCTTTAAAGAGTAAATATAATAGATATAGGCTTATATTTTCACTTTATACTTCCTATATTTATTAGCTATTATATTAACTAACCGTATCTTCCTACTTAAGGTTTTCTCTATTTAAACGGTTCCTTAGTACTAGTAGTATCTATAGGGTAAATAAGGCAAGAGCTGATAACTAGGTATAATTACCTTTAAAGGGTCCCGGAGAAGTATATAACTTTAAATAGATCAGAGACCTGGTCCCGGAGAGGCATATAACTTGAAATAGATCAGAGACCTTTAATACAACTACTATTATTAGAAGTCTATGAAAGTTTCCTATAGTATTTAAAAATATATGAGTACTATTAGATTATGTAACTTTAAAGTTAAATTATATTATAATTCTTATACTTATTTGAACGGTTTAAATAGCTAATATTGCTATATATATAATTTATAGTAAATTAAAAAGTTATATATTCCTATATATATTAATCTTCACTTTATACTATTCTAATAAACTATATATATCTATTTTTTAAATCGAAACCTATTTAAGAGAAAAGGGCTTAGTTTTAGTATGCTAGTAATCTATCTCTTACTAAATACTTTTCTTTTTTAACTTTATAATTTCAGTTTTTATTATATTAATAAAAACCTTTTATAGAAACTCTAGTATATTAGTAATATCATTCTAAGTCTTTAGTAGTATGACTAATTAATTAAAATATATTTCAATCTTGGTATAAAAATCTTTCTTTTTTAATGTTACATTTTAAATAATAAGAAATACTATTAAAAAGTTAAGATTATTTTTATCTACCTTTCACTACTAATTAAATAGATAAATATTAGTAAAACTATTCTATTTATATTCTATAAGGTATAAAATACTACTATTATATTCTTTCAAGAGTGTTATATAATTATTCATAATAATTTCTAGCTCAAAATACTATTATTATTTGTTTTTATATTATTAATTAAGTTCTTAAATAGTGAAAAGTTCTAGTTTAATGAATTAAAATCTAGAACTATGTTTTGGCTTTCCTTAAATTAGTTAAATAGAAATCCTAAAGTAAGTACTTCTATATTTAGTTCAAATAAATATCCCCTTTTAACTAGCTAGATTTTGTATTTTAAGTATACTATTTAGTTTTCTAGTTATTAGTATACTTCTTTAATTCTAATTTTTACCTAGAGTTATTTTATATAATTTAACTCAATCAGAAGTCTAGATTAGTTTTAATAGTTTAGGTATTAGTTTAAGTATAATTAAATGTCTCTTATTAGTTTTCAAGACTAACTCTCAACTTAGTTTAATATTTTAGGCTATTTCTAGTATTAATAGAATAGTTAGTAGAAGAGAGGTATTTCTATTAAATATTCTTATTATCTTGAAATCTCTAAGTATTTAAATAATAGGGTTTTCTTATTCTTTAATAAATAATTTAACTACTAGTTTTGTAATTTCTTTTATTAGTATTTTATATACGTTTTATTTTAAATAAAACCTTATCTCGTTAGACTTATCATTTTAGGTCATAATAACGTTTAAAAAACCAGGGCTTTACATTTTATAGACATTATAAATATTTAGAATATAACCTACTAAGTATTCAATATATCCTTTTAATTTAACTTTAAATACCTTTTTTAGAGTATTTCATTTATAATATCTCTTAATTAGGTAAACTTAATACCTATAAATATAAGTCTATTCCTAGTAAAATTATAAGTTTTGATAAAAGCTTCGAATATATTCTAATACTTACTAAAAAAAATACTATTAGTACTAAGCCTCTTTAATTTTATTCAGTAATGTCTAGTTATTCTAAATATTTAGAAATATATTCTATAATATAGCTACTATTTAAATTAACTCTACTTATTATTCTAATAGTAGTCCTATAATTCTTTACATTTTTATTCTTCGAGTGATTAGTTCTTTTGTAGTATACTTACGTACTCTAATTAATTTCTTAATATAAGAAGGAAATAGTTCAAAATTAATCTTTTATTTCTTTTACTTATCTTTAGTAACTAGTTTCTCTATCAATTACTATTACTATTCTTTTAATATTATAATAAATAATATAAATTAAAAAGTCGTTCTATTTCTTTACTTTTCTTTCAAATATTGGTAATATTAGAGAAACTAAATTATTAGTTTTATCGAGTAATATAAATATAAAAAGTAAACCTAAAGATTTATCTTGAATAATAAATACCTGGGAGTTACTTATATATACCCTAAACAAGTTAAAGAAATCCTAAATAATATAGTGAAATAAGTAAATTAAATATAACTCTTAATTTCATCTAGAAATAATCTATGACAAATAAACTTTTATATGGTAGAAATAGTCTAGTTACCTTAATCCTACAATCTTTATTCCCTAAATATTAACAACTAAACATTTAAGAATATTCTTTCTAAAATATTTTATTTAAAAATACTATATATAGATATTATTAGATTTCATTTTTAGGAAACCTATTCTAAAATGTGATTAGGAAACTAGTATACTCAAAGATTCCCAGATAATACTAGAAATACTTAAATAGACTATAGAATGATTTCAAATTAAAAGAATAGATAACTGAATATTATAATAAATAAATTGATTAGATTAATATTAATATCAAAGGTACAATAATAACATACTAGAGAGAGAGAAGGAAAGTGATTCTATTAGCTATTTTAATAAGCCAAATATTATCCTAGGGGGCATATTTCTAAGTTAGAAGTTTATAGTTCTAATATTATCTTAGGGATTATATTCTTAACTTAGAAGGTTTACATATTTCAATTTAGTTACTATTACTTTATACTTCTAATAATATCTAAACTCTTTACCTTATATTTAAATTCAATTATAGATATTACCTAATAATAGTACTTATACTAATACTAGCTTATTATTACAGGCTACGCCTAGCTAGTTAACTCCGGCTCTACCTAAGTCCCGACAACCATACCTAAGAAATCAGGTACTAGTAGGCCGCTAGTAAGCCCCTAGTACTACTTTTAAGTAGACTTTTCACGTTTTTCATGAGAACCTCTCTTTTACTCCTTAGTTCTAAATAAATAATATTTATACTCCTTATAGCTGAATTATAGCTTAGGCCTAGCCTTTTATATATTTAGAACTTAGATTTATCCTTTATACGGGTAATACTAGGTTAAGTATAGCTCCCTACTAATTAAGAAGAGATACTGATTAGTAGAGTACTACTCTTAAGTATAAGAGATATCGGGTTAAGCGTAGCTCCCTATTAAATAGAGGAACTAGGGTAGAATACTACTCTTTACTAACTATAGTCCCCGAGATATTATTAGTAGAATATAGTTCCTAATAAAGATTAATAACTAGATATTAAAGCTAATTATTATTATAAGATAGAGGGAACTAATACTTCCTAAGAGACCCTTATAACTAGTACTACTATAGAAGAATTACTATAATAGTATCTAAGTATAACTATTACCTTATTTTATAAGAGGATTATAGTACTAACTACTAGGTTAGTAGAGAAAGAGTTAGAACTTTCCCCTAATACTACTACTACCCCCCCAGAGTTTACCTATATAGCTTCTACTCCTTAAAAAAACCCCTCCTTTTCCCTAATAAGTTTTCAAATAAAAGAAAAGAGTATAATATTTAAGTTTACTAGATAAAGGGAAAATTAAAGATTAATTAAGACTTCTTTGAAATAGATAAGTAGAAGTAATACCTAGTTTACTCTTACTTAAACCCTAAAGTCTAGTAAATAGTAGAAACCTTCTTTATAGCTAGAAAACTAGGGGAAAACTAGGATCCCTAAAACTTTATAGTATACCTAAACTATATTTACCTAGATTTTAATATTTAGTCTTAAGCTATTATTTAGCTATAATCCCTCTACTAGAAAAATACTAAGAAACTTACTACCTTTCTCCTATAATTTAAGAAAATCCTTATAGATACTAGAAACTATAATTAACCTAATATAATCCAGATCTCCCTACTAGAAACTATACTAATCCTTTACTTAAAAGAGTTCTTTATTATAATTAAGCTCTTTATTATTTATAACTAGTAATTCTTAAAAGTATAGGATATTACCTAGAAGATAGAATATATAAAAGTATTACTAACCTAGTAAGCCCTAGTTACCTATCCCCCTATATTAAAGGATTAAGATAGAGATATAATAATAACTAGAGCTATATATAAGTAGCACTACTACTACAAGTCTTCTAGTTCTATAAGTTTTACTAAAAAAGCTCCCCTATTATAGAGGGATATATATGAGTACTATAACTACTATAAAAGAAGCTATATTACTAGAAACTATACTAATACTAGTATAGTAAAGAAGAAGAAGAAGGGACTAAAAGTTACTAAAGTAGAACCCTAGAAACCAAAAAACTCAGAGGATAATACTAACTCCCCCCCTAGTAAAGAAGAAAATATAGGAAAAGAGTAATTCTAATACGAAGTTAGGTATTAGAACTTATAAAAGCGGAATCTTAGGAATAGAAAAGATAATAGAAATAGGAGGGTAATAAGTAGTTAGCTACTATCTAGATAAGAGTTAATAGAAACTATACTATTAGTACTCTAGTAGATACTAGTTGTAATACTTACACTATTATTAATATATCTTTTATAAAGAAGTTATACTTATTACTTATTAATATAATAAAGAGGAAGATAAAGAATTATACTAAAGATAAACTATTACCTAGTAGTACCCTAGGGGTTACTAAGTTATCCCTAGAAGTAAGAAGGTATATATAGGAGATCTATACTTATATTATAAAAGGGCTATTACTAAAGCTATACTTTAGGCGACCCTAGATAGAAGATAACTATATTATATATAATACTAGTACCTAGTAGATAAAGTATAATAAAAGAGGGGTTATAGTATACTTAGAATACTAAGAAGAACCCGCTAGGATTCAGGAGATTCGATTAGTATACCTTTTAAACGCGAATTCTTTTTCAATTATATATTAGAAGATTACTAGGACGCGAAGCTTAATACTAGGGGCTTACTAGGTAATATCTATTAACTTTGAGGATATTAAGAAAGCTCTAGTATTAAAAGCCCTAGTTAATCTAAGGAAGTATATCCTAGTAAGTATACTTGAAAAGTTCCTAAACCTATTTAACCTAGAGAAAGCCTACTAAGTACCCGCTAGCAAAGGGTTACTAGATTATATAATCCTATTAATACTTAATAAAAATAAAAAAGATCTCCCTTTACCCTAAAACCCCCTCTATAGTATATTATAATAGGAGCTACTAGTACTTAAGAAGATACTAGAAGATCTCCTTAATAAAGGGTTTATTAAAGCTAGTAGATTAGTTATTAGGATACCTATTTTTTTATTAGGAAACCTAGTAGAGATATTAGGTTCTATATAGATTATAGAACTTTAAATATAATTATAAAGAAGGATAGATACTTATTACTTCTTATATTAGAAACCCTCTAGAGGGTTACTAGTACCCGCTAGTTTATAAAGCTCGATATTATTATAGCTTTCTATAAGATACGGATTAAAGAAGAAGACTAGGAGAAAATAGTATTTTATACTTAGTATAGCTTTTTTAAGTAGATAGTTTACCCCTTTAGGCTTACTAGAACCCTAGCAACTTTCTAGTAATATATTAATAAAATATTATATAAGTTCTTAGATGATTTCATTATAGTATATATTAATAATATCCTAATCTATACTACTAGATTAAAGAAAAACTACGAGGCTTAGGTATAGAAAGTTTTCTACTACTTTACTAATATTAAGTTATCTCTAGATCTAAAAAAATACGAGTTTTTAGTAATAATAGTAAAGTATATAAGGTTTATCTTTATAGTAAGGAAAGGTATTTCTTATAACCCTTTTAAGTTAGCTATAATTAAAAACTAGCTCCCCCCTAGGTTTATAAAAAAAGCTTAAAGTTTCCTGGGGTTCTATAATTATTATAAAGATTTTATTCTTAGGTATAGTAAGATTACTAAACTATTAACCTAACTAACCTAGAAGGACTTCCCTTTCTAATAAAGAGTAGAGTAGGAAATTACTTTTACTAAGCTTAAATACTTCTTTATAGAAAAACTAGTACTCTATATATTTAACCCTAAGGCTATTATTACTATAGAGACTAACTACTCTAAATTTATATTAGAAAGAGTTCTAACCTAAGAGGATAGTATAAGTATAGCCTACTTAGTAGCCTTCTATTCCTAATAACTATCCCCTATAGAATATAACTACCTAATTCATAATAAAGAGTTACTAGTAGTATTAGTATACCTAAAAGCCTAGAAAGCTAAACTTTTAACTATTAAGTAATTTAAAGTATTTTCAAACTATAAAAATCTCAAGTACTTTATAAAGAAATAATAGCTTACTAAGAAGTAGAGCTAGTAAGTAGAAAAGCTATCCTAATTCGATTTCTATATTAAATATTACCTAGAATCCTAAATAATAATCCTAGATACTTTATTAAAGCGTAAACAAGATACACTTATAAGATAGGATAATAAAAGACTATAGGGACAAATTATCTAAATTATCCCTAATAGTATATAATTTAGTAATTTCTAAGTAAAGAAGATTAAGTTAGAAAAACTACTAGTCTTTAATAGGAAACCTAATCTTAAGGAGCTTTAGATCTATATAATAGAGAAAAATATAATATTCTAAAAAGCTAAAGTAGCTATCTAGTAGGGGAAGTATAATTTTCCCCCTAATTTATATTTAAAAATTCAGATCTCTAAATATTAACTAAATAGCCTTAAATACTTAATATTTTAAGGGAAGATATAGGTACCTAGAAGTAATAATAAAAAGAACCCTTTTAATAAACTAAAGATAAGATTAGTTTAAGAATCGTATAATTCTACTACTACTAACTACTTAGAGAGGAATAGTACGCTTAAGATTATAAATAGGAAGTTCTTTTAGTTAAGCTAGTTATAGACTATAAAGAGATTTATATAGAACTATAATATCTATAATAGTATATATATTTAGAGGTAGGTAAAAAGGGGTTTCTTGAAGCCCCTCCTAGTACTTAACTAGTTATACTCTAATCTATTAATAGACTTTATTACTAGTCTCCTATTAATTAGAAGGATAGGTAGCTAGTACTTTTAAGTTATTATTAATAAGCTAAGTAAATTAGTAATACTTAAAGAGATAGATACTATAGAGGCTAAAGTATATACCTAGTAGTTCCTTAACTATTACTATAGGTTTTATAAGATACTATAGTTTATTATTAGTAATTATAGCTTAAACTAAATAAGTAGGTTCTAGAGGGAATTTTATTATTTAATAGGAGTAATATAACTACTCAGTACTAGTTATTACTCTTAAACTAATAGAGGAATAGAATACTAGAATCAGGAGATTTAAGTTATATTATAAGTTTATATATACTAGTCCTAGGATAACTAGGGGGACCTGCTATTTACTATATAACTCGCCTTATAGAATAAGTATAACTCGAGTATTAGGGCTATATTATTCTTTATAGAGTATAGTTATTATATTAATCCTATACTTACTATTAAGGATATAAGAGGGGTAATATCTAAGGGGGAGGCTATTACTTAGCTACTAGTTAATAGGATAAAAGATATTATAGGATTTATCTAAGCTAAGATTATAGTAGCTTAGTAGTAAAGTAAGGCTTTAATGAATAAGTATTATTCCCCTATAGATAGGTACTAAGTAGGTAATAAAGTATAGTTAAATATCTCAAACTATAAATCGCCGTAGTTAAGTAAGAAACTAGACTAGTTATATTATAAATATAAAGTTATAAGGGTTATTATACTATATATTGTTAAATTAAATATATTAGAAATAATTTACCCTAAGTTTTATATTAATTTACTCTAGAAGGCAACTAGTAACCCCCTATTTAGCTAAGAAGTTATAGACCTATAACTACTACTTATAATTAATGATAATAGCGAGGTAGAATAGGAGGTTAAGGATATACTAGTAATAAGGTAATACTAGGTAGGTAGAAAGTAGTAATAGTAGGTTCTTATTAAATAGAAAGGATTCGCGGATACTATATAAGAAGTAGTAGATATAATATAGGAGATAGAAGTATTAGATTAGTATAAGGCGTATTTTAGGCTAATCGATAACTATAATAGAAACCCTAATAAAGTAGCCCTAGTATACTACTAATAAAGAAGGGGGTAATATTATAAGTTATACCTAGCTAGTTAACTCTAGCTCTACCTAAGTCCTGATAATTATACCTAAAAAGTCAAGTATTAGTAAGCTACTAGTAAGCCCCTAGTACTACCCTTAAATAGACTTTTCATACCTTTCACGAGAACTTCTCTTTTACTCCTTAGTTCTAAATAAACAGTATTTACGCTCCCTATAGCTAAATCATAGCCTAAGCCTAGCCCTTCACACTTATACTTAGTTAAAATAATAATAAAATTATTTATTATTATAAATAATTATATTCCTAGTTCTAATATTTTACCTTATAGTAATAGAAAACATCGTAGTATAATTTTATAAAGAGATTTTTATTCAAATTAAAGCTTAATATATATAGCTGAAAGTAACTATTAAAGCTATAAGATTCAAAACTTTTTAAACCTCTTGAAAATAGAATGAAAGAGAATATTTATAAAAGCTAGGTATTCTATAACCTATTATGTTTTATATTTATATTCTTTTAATTAATTTGAAATCCTTTTGAAATCTACATAGTTACTTATAGAAGGAGGAATATAAGATAACTATAGTAGTATTTACTTACTACTCTTATAACTAAAGCTTTTGTTTTATTGGATTAAACTTTAAAGAAGTATTTTAAAGACTATAATTAATAAGTAGCTTATAGATATTTGAAAAATAATTATCTAGTTATCCTTTGAGTTATTTTACTAAACTAAAGATTCTAGAAACTAAGTACCAGTTAGATAATACTTTAACATTAATATATTACTATAATACTAACTACTATATATTTCAGAGTATTATAATCATATAATTATAAAGGTTTTGCAAATTACCAAGCTATACTATAAATATTTATATTTAGATAAATATTGTTTATATATTAGTTATATTTAACATATTAGAGAGGGGCTAATAGCTCGCTCTCTACTACGACTATCAGTAGATATATTACCCTCTAAAGTATAACTTTAGCTTTCTTACCCCCTCTTACTAACTACTATAACTAGCTCTTAGTTAATCTAAGGCTAAACCCCTTGTAGCTATAGCTAGTATACTTACCCTATATTAACTTTTTCGTAGATAATAAATAACGAATAACTCCTTCCGCGATAACTTTACACCTTTATACCTTTATACTTTTACGCCTTTATAACTATATATAATTCAAATATCTCGAGATTTTTAATTACTACTAACTATAAGTATTCTATTTAAATATTTATTATAACCTTAATATCTATAACTTTAATATCCCCTAGACTAAACTTTACCTACCCCTAAAATAAGAATTTATACTACTAATATAAAAGTTCTCTACTACTAATATAAACTAACTTATAATCTCTATATAAGTATAATAGGACTTAGCTTAATTTTATTTGTAAATAATTTTAATATATTTAATATAGCTAACTTATAAATAATACTTACATATATATAATTATTCCTAGTATAGCTAGATAGCTTTTAAAACTTCTATAATTATATTACTATAATACTGTAAAGTATCTAGTAATTAGTATTATAGTAGTATATTAATATTAGAGTATTACCTAATTAATACCTAGTCCCTAATATTATTAGTTTAATATAGTAAATTATAGGTTAATTAGATAATCTTTATTGAATATCTATAAGTTATTTATTAACTATAGTATTTAGGATAACTTTATTAAGGTTTATTTAGTTATGTTTACTCTATACCTAGAATCGTATCTAAGCCTTTTACTTTATATATAGATTTAACTATAAATTTTACCTAATAACAGCATTTATATTAATACTAGCTTATAACTAGTTAAAATAGTAATGAAATTACCTATTATTATAGATAATTATACCCCCGGTTTTAATATTCAACCTTATAGTAATAGAAGACTTCATAGTAATAGTTAAGGAGAGCTTTATCGAGACTAGCTAGGGCTTAATATATATAGCTAAAAGTAGTTATTAAGGTTATAGGGTTAAGAATTTTTTTAATTTTTTTAAAAATAGAATAAAATAGAATACTAATAAAAACTAAGTATTCTATAATCTATTACTCTTCTATAATCTTTATAATAGAACCGAAATCTCCTCGAAATCTATATAGCTACTTATAAAAAGATAACTATAAGATAAATATAGAGATATCTAGTTATAATTATTATAATTAAAGTTATTAGTATATTAGACTAGGTTTTAATAAAATGACTCTGAATACTACGATTTAAGAGAATAGTTAAAGGCCTAGTAAAGGAAGGAGTATTTAGGAGAAAAGTAGGTCTCTATAAGTTATAAGACTTCAACTTAATAGGCTAACTAGTAGTAGTTATAAAAACCTTCTATCCTATAGTAACCTAAAGCTACTATATTATGTAATCTATATCTATTCCTAGTTATCCCGGCTCTATATATAAACTATAAAGTATATCTTTATAACTATCCCTTTTTTATAAGTTTTAAGCCTTAAAGCTTATAAATACTATATAGCTACTTTTGCCGGTTATTCGCTGATTATTTGGCGATTAAAAAAAAAAGGTTTTTCCTATATATATATTAACGTATAAGAGTCGTTTATCCTATATATGTATTAATATATAAAAGTTATCTTATGCGGATATTAATATATAAGGGTTGTTTATCCTATATATATATTAATATATAAGGTTCTTGTTATTATATTAAGCTAATAGTACTTCCGTAGGTATATTAACCTATGAGGTCTCCTGCTTATTAGTAAGGTTTCGGTATATTAACTAGAAATCTTTAAAGCTAAACCTAGGATATTGAACCTTTTCTTATATATAAGGTTTCCTCAATACTAATTAGGTATCTAAGGCTTCTTATAGCTAATTAGGCTACTAAGGTATCGGTATATATTTACTAGTAGGCTTTTCTAGGTTCTCTTATTACTATATAGCCCTAGGTTTTATATAGCTCTAGGGACCTTCTAGTAAGCTTTTAGTAAAACGTTTACGGCAATTACGCTAATAGGCTACTTACTTACCTTAGGTTTAATATAGTTCTAGGGAATTTTAGTAAACCTTTAACGAAATACTTATAATAAGCCTTTATAAGTTACTTACCCTCTAAAGCACTTTTCTTATACTATATAGCCCTAGGCTTTACTTAGCTTTAGGGACTTTTTAGTAAGCTTTAAGTGAGGTACTCGCGATAAATCCTTATAGAGTACTTTTACTATACTATAGTTTTCTAGCCCTAGGCTTAATATAGCTCTAAGGACCTATTAGTAAGCCCTTAGTAGTAAGGCGCTTATAGTAAACCCTTATAGGGTAACCTAGTCTCTAGTAGAATATATAGAGCTTATTATAGTAATAAGTAGCTATAGTATAGTTTAACTGACTATTAATTTCATATAAAGGGTAGCGGTTCTTAAGATGCTTTTTAAGGCGTAATTTCTTTACTAGGGGGCTTTCTAAAGTATTAATCTCCCTATAGTATTTAGGTACTGACTCCTCGGCAGTAGTATTCCTAGTACTACTAAAACCCTCGTAAAGCTATAATATCTGTTATAAATACTTAGCTACTAGGGCTACTACCCTAGGTACTTAATTATTGAACTTCTAATATTATAAATATTATTATAACCTAACCTTAAGGTAATAGAAAAATACAAAAGTATAAAGCCTCGAAACCTCTAGCTTAGGGGTACTTAAAGCTTTATAAATAGCTAACTATTTAGTATAAACCTTTAGTAAAGACTACTAGTTTTTATATTGAACTATATAAAGTATACTATAAAGGCGTAACTCTTATAAGGTTAGATTAGTTAATAAATAGTAAATAAATACTGTAAAATTGGCTTATATGGGGTCTAGTGATAGTGTATAACAGTAGTTCCGCTACTAGGTTTATAAGCTATATACTAGTTTAGATATGGCTTATTGAATTTTATGTATTGTAGAGGCCCCTAGGCGTAGAGTGTAGCTTTAAATCGCTATTAGCTAATCCTTGATTTCGTATAAGGTAGTATCTTCATAAAAGAGGTTATATAAGTAACTAGGGGGTTTTAAGTAATCTTTATAGTTATCGTGAATTGATAGTATAAAAGTCGCTATACGTTTACTACTAGACAATTAAGCTAATATTATTTCTATAAAAGAGGACTATTATTCGAGAAGGCGTATAAGTACTATATATTTAAGTGATATAGTTACTATCTAGGGTTTAGGCAGCGTAACTACTATATATTTAGTAGAGATTTCAGCAAGTATTATTTCTAGTGTTATTACTACTATATATTAACTAGCTATTTATTATAATATAGCTATTATTAAAATCCTAGCCCTGCCCCTCTAAGAAATAAAAGTTAAAGAATTATAAAAGAATAGCTAAAAGCTTAGTAAGGGAAGGAGTATTTAGTAGAAAAATAAATCTCTATAAGTTATAAGACTTCAACCTAGTAAGCTAACTAGTAATAACTATAAAGACTTTTTATCTTATAGTAGCCTAAAGCTACTATATTACGTAATCTATATCTATTCCTAGCTATCCTAGCTCTCTATATAAACTATAAGGTATATCTTTATATATAATTAAAAAGTAGCCTATAGATATTTAAAAGAAAATTATCTAGTTATCCCATAAACTACTATATTAAATTAATAATATTAGTAATTAAGTATTAATTAGATAATACCGTAATATTAATTCTTTATTATAATATTAATTACTAGCTACCCCTACTTAACATAGTAGTTTAACGTCTAGCTAGCTTTTACTATCATAGTAGGAGTAGTAGGTTTGAATACTGCGGCGGGCAAGCGTGACTAGTAGGTATATATATATATATATATACCTTCCGATTACGTAAACTATATATAGTAATTACTACTAGCTATTGGTTCTTACTACTTACTATTAATAGCTAGTAACTATTAATAGCTAGTAATAAGTATTACTAGCTAGTTAGTATTAGTATTACGTAACTACGATCCTTAAAGAGTAACTATAATAGATATAGGTATATATATACCTTCTATTTATTAGCTATTATATTAACCAACTATCTTTACTACCTAAGGTTTTCTCCGTTTAAATAGTTCCTCAGAACTAGTAGTATCTAAAAAGTAAATCAGGTAAAAGCTAACTACTAGGTATAGTTTTCTTTAACGGGTTCCCGAGAAGCATATAACTTTAAATAAATCAAAGACTTTTAATATAATCCCTAAATAATTAATTACTAGATACTTTAGAATATTATAATACTGTAATTATAAAAGTTTTAAAAACTATTTAGCTATACTAGAAATATCTATATCTATATAAGTATTATTTATATATTAGCTATACTTAGTATATTAAAATTATTTACTAATATAAATAGGCTAAGTCTTACTATACTTATATAGAAAATATAAGTTAGCTTATATTAGTAATAGAGAATTTTTATATTAGTAATATAAAGTCTCGTCTTAGGGGTATATAAAACTTAGTCTATAATAAAGATATTAAAGTTACGGATATTAAAGTTATAATAAATATTTGAATAGAATATAGTTAGTAGTAATTGAATATTTTGAGATATTTGAATTATATATAGCTATAAGGTATTAAGGGTATAAGGATATAAGGTGGTTATTATAGAAAGAGTTATTAGTTATTTATTATTTATAAAAAGATTAATATAAAGCGGGTATATTAGCTATTATAGTTGTAAGGGGTTTAGCTTTAGATTAATTAAAAGCTAGTTATAGTAGTTAGTAGGGGGGGTAGGAAAGCTAAAGTCATATTTTAAGGGGGTAATATATCTATTAATAGTTATAGTAGAAAGCGAGCTATTAGCCCCTCTTACTTTATTTAAAGTTAATTTAATTACTTTTACTCTATACCTAGAATAGTATCTAAGCTCTTTACCCTATATATAGATTTAACTATAAATTTTACCTAATAATAGTATTTATACTAATACTAGCTCATAACTAGTTAAAACGGTAATGAAAATACTTATTATTATAGATAATTATACCCCCAGTTCCGATATTTAACCTTATAGTAGTAGAAAACCTCGTAGTAATAATCTATATAGGGAAAGCTTTATTAAGACTAGGGTTTAATATATATAGCTAAAAATAATTACTAAAGTTATAGGGTTAAGAACTTTTATAAACTTCTTAAAAATAGAATAAAATAGAATACCTATAAAAGCTAGGTATTCCGTGATATATTACTCTTCTATATCTTTTATAATAGAACTAAAATCTCCTCGAAATCTATATAGTTACCTATAAAAAAAGAAGTATAGAATAGGTATAGAAATATCCAGTTATAACTATTATAATTAAAACTATTACTTTATTAAAATAGGTTTTAATAAAATTATCTTAAGTATTATAATTAATAGGTAGTTTATAGATATTTAAAAGAAGATTATCTAGCTAACCTATAACCTACTATACTAAGCTAATAATATCAGGGACTAGGTATTGATTAGGTAATACTTTAATATTAATATACTATTATAATACTAATTACTAGATATTTTAGAGTATTATAGTAATACGATTATAGAGGTTTTAAAAGCTATCTAGCTATACTAGGAGTATTTATATCTATATAAGTATTATTTATAAATTAGCTATTAGTTATAATTAATTAATATATTAAGATTATTTACTAATAAGAACAGGCTAAGTCCTACTATACTTATATAGAGATTATGAGTTAGCTTATATTAGTAATAGAGAACTTTCGTATTAGTAGTATAAAGTCTCGTCTTAGGGGTAGGTAGGGTTTAGTTTATAATATGGATATTAAGGTCGCGGATATTAAAGTTATAATAAATATTTAAATAGAATACTTATAGTTAGTAGTAATTAAATATCTTGAGATATTCGAATTATATATAATTATAAAGGTATAAAGGTGTAAGGGTATAAGGGTATAAGGTTATCGTGGAAGGAGTTGTTGGTTGTTTGTTGTTGAAAAGGTTAACGCGGGGCAGGTATGTTAGCTACTATAGCTATAAGGGGTTTAGCCCCGGATTAACTAGGGGTTAGCTATAGTAGTTAGTAGGGGGGGTGGGAAAGCTAAAGTCGTATTTCAGGGGGTAATATATCTACTAATAGTCATAATAGAGAGCAAGCCATCAGGCCCTCTTTTTTATTTAAAGTTTATTTTAATAAAGTAATAGTTTTAGTTATAATAGTTATAGCTAGATGTTTCTATACTTATTCTTTAGTTTTTTTATAAATAGTTATATAGGTTTTAAGGAGAATTTAGTTTTATTATAAAAAATATAGAAAAGTAATAGATTATAGAATACCTAATTTTCTATTTTATTCTATTTTTAAGAAGTTTATAAGATTTCTTAACCTTATAACTTTAGTAGTTATTTTTAGCTATATATATTAAGCTTTAGTTTAGATAAAGTTCTCTCTAATTATTACTATAAGGTCTTTTACTACTATAGAGTTAAATCTCAGAACTAAAAGTATAATTATCTATAATAATAAGTAATTTCTATACTATTTTAACTAGCTATAAGTTAATATTAGTATAAATACTATTATCAGGTAAGATTTATAGTTAAATTTATATATAGGGTAAAGAGCTTAGATACTATTCTAGGTATAGAGTTAAAGTAACTAAATATTTAATATATTAAGATTACTTACNTATATATATTAAGCCCTAGTCTTAATAAGGTTTTCCCTAACTATTACTACGAGGTCTTCTATTACTATAGGGTTAAATATTAGAATTAGGGGTATAATTATCTACAATAATAGGTAATTTTATTACTGTTTTAACTAGTTACAAGCGAGTATTAGTATGAATACTATTATTAGGTAAGATTTATAGTTAAATTTATATATAGGGTAAAGAGCTTAGATACTATTCTAGGTATAGAGTAAAAGTAACTAAATATTTAATATATTAAGATTATTTACTAATAAGAATAAACTAAATCTTATTATATATATATAGAAATTATAAGTTGGTTTATATTAATAGTAGAGAATTTTTATATTCGTAGTATAAAGCTTTATTTTAAAGATAAGTAGAGTGTAGTCTAGAAAATATTAAAGTTATAGATATTAAAGTTATAATATATATTTAGATAGAGTATTCAAAATCAATATTAATTGAATATTTTAAGATATTTGAATTATATGTTAATAGTAATAAAAATATAAAAGTATAAAAGTATAAAGGTATAAGGTTGTTATAGAAAGAGTTGTGAGTTATTTATTCTTAAAAAGGTTAATAAAGGGTAGGTATACTATTTATAACTATGAGGGGTTTAGTTCTAGACTAATTGGAGGTTAGCTATAGTAATTCGTAGGGGGATAGGAAAGCTGAAGTTATATTTTAGAGGTAATACATTTTTAGTAGTTATAGTAGAGAGCGAGTTATTAGCTTTGTTTTTATATATTTTAATCATAGTATAATTAATATATATTAATAGTTAAATTATCACATTCAAGACTTAGGTATATTATTATAAACCTTTCCTAATTTTACTTTCTAAACATAATAACAATAATTGGTATTATAAATATATTAGTCTTCTTAATCATTATAGCCTTTTAATTAAAATAGTCTTTTCAAAAGAAGTCATCTTAAAAGTAATAACCTTTTAAGTAATAAATCAATTTAGTTACTTTTATGTTATACTTAGATTAGTATTTAAGCTGTTTATCTTATATATAGATAACAAAGATATAGGGTGAGAGTAATTGAATAATTACAAGAATTATTACTATAATCAAGTCTTATAACTTTAATATAAATACTAACCTTATAAAAGTTATTAATAACTATAAAAATTATAGCTATCTCCATAAAATTATAAACCGCTAGCTTTATATCAAGGCGACTTTATTGTTCTTCTAGTCTTCTTAAGATAGATATAACTATATTTAATCTTAATATATTATTAGAAGATAAAACTATTAATAAAGTTTGAAAGAGTAACAAAGAAGACTCTGATACCTGGAAACAATATATGTAAAGATAATTCTAAATAGTTTAAATATTTCTTAAAAGTAGCCTATTAGATATCTAAATTTATATATATATATATATTGGAGTCATTTATTATAGAGATTATCATTAGCCAATAGTAGGGAAAGCTAACTATGATATTCTTATAATAATTAGAAGCTAGCTATATTATAAGACTAATATACTACTATGACAATATCATTACGTGATATTTAAAGACTTGAAGTAATTATAGCTATAGCTATTAGTATAGGGTACGTTGAGGTATAGGTTTTAAATAGGAGTTAAATATTCTCTATAATAAAGCAAAAAGCTTTTAGATTAAGAGGATTAATTATAGTAATTATAGTTATATTAAAAGTCTTTGATTTATTTCATACTTCTCGGGAACCCTTCAAGGAAAGCTATACTTAAGAGTTAGTTCTTGCTTTATAAACTCTTTAATATTAATACTAAGGAATAGTTATATAGAGTAAACCCTAGATAGTAAATATACTTAGTTGATATCATAGCTAATAAATAGAGAAAGTATAGGCCTGCTTATTATAATTACTTAATAAAGAATTATAATAGAATTATAATACTAATACTAGCCAGCTAGGAGTGCCTATTATTAATTATTGATAGTTATTAGCTATTGATAGGTATTAGTAGAAGCTAATAGCTACTAGTAGTTATTATATATATAATTTATTCAATTAGAAAGTATATAGCTACTAGTTATAACTATTTATTATAAGATGTAAACCTACTAGTCCTATCATAAAATAGTAAAAGCCAGTCAGATATTAAACTATCATGTCAAACGGGATTAATTATAGAAATAATAGATAGTTATTATTATTATTATTATTATTATTATCATTATTAATGATAGAATGAGTATTATTAAAAAATAGGTTACTACTAGTTTAAAAGTATTAAAATAGCTATTAATCTCTTCTTCAAAAATAGTTAGTTAGTATATATTAGTTCATTACTTTCTTTCATATTTATATTTAGTATTATTAAGAAATACTAATACTTTTATTACTTAATATATATATAGCTACTATAGAATATTATTATAAATACTATTATAATGGATTCAATATTCTAAGACTATCATTAGTATACTAAGTTATAATTCTTTACATATACTTTTGTAAAGCTTATACTAATAAGTTTATATATCTAGTTATTATTCTGAAAATCTTTAGCCTATACGTATATATAGTATTTAGATTCAAGTCAGATTAAGAATAGTAGTTATACTATGAGGTTTCTTTTATTAAACTCATATATCGAAATATATATAAGCTAGACTATTTAACTATGCTTTTTGTCTTTATTATAGAAACTTTTACTGAGTATTACATAGAACTATCTCTTACATATAAAGTTAAATATGTAAGATACTATAGATAGAATACTATGATTCTACATTTACTCTACTTTTAAAATAACACAGAATATCTACTTCCTTCTAATTCTTAAATATAACTTGAATAAGTAGTATATTGATATCATAAAGAATTAATATAGACTCTAAATATAGAGTTAAGATAATAGTACTTCAACGTCAGTAGAATATATCAACTTAGGCATTAATTTATTTATTATATGATAGGTTATTCTTTAAACTGATATCGGTATGATATGTTGAAATATTTCATTCTAATCTCACATGAATCATATTTTTTAAAAAGCCTATTAGAAAGTATATAGTTTAACTTATAATTTACTATAGCAAATTTATTACTTCCATTTACCAAGCTTTAACCATATCCAGAAGCTAGTTTATAAAGACTTTAGTATATATCTAATACAAAAGACTTTTACTTTTTATTAGTTTACTTTCTTTCTATCAAGTTAATAGTAAACTTAATATTCTGATTGAAATGATCTTTTCATAGAATCATTTAATGTTGAATTAAATTATAAGAGTAAAAGTTTAGATATTTCGTTCGAGTTAATATAGTTAAACTAGACTGAAGTATTCGGTATCAATATATGAAAGAAGCTTTTTATAAGTAGATAGATATAAAGAAGACTTAGAATTAATTAGTATTATCTCTTATATAGTTTCAATAAGTATAAATAGAAATGTTAGTATTAATATTAATATTTAATATTAATCAATATATAATAAACAAGTAGAAGGAATAAGAACTTAGATTTATAATAAGTTAGACTAATTATAAATATTTAGTAAATTATTAAACACTATCTATAGATATTAGTTATTTAATAGTAGTAAATTAGAATAATATTAAAATAGTATTTGGTTACTTTTACTTTATACCTAGAATAGTATCTAAGCTCTTCGCTTTATATATAGATTTAACTATAAATGTTACCTAATAATAGTATTCGTGCTAATACTAGCTTATAACTAGTTAAAATAGTAATAAAACTACTTATTATTATAGATAATTATACTCCTAGTTCTAATATTTAACTTTATAGTAATAGAAAACTTTATAGTAATAATCGGGGAAAGCTTTATCTTTATCTTATATATAAATTTAAATATAAACTATACCTAATAATAGTATTTATACTAATACTAGCTTATAACTAGTTAAAATAGTAATAAAACTACTTATTATTATAGATAATTATATTCCTAGTTCTAATAATTAACTTTATAGTAGTAGAAAACTTTATAGTAATAGTTAAGGAGAGTTTTACCTAAGTTAAAGCTTAGTATATATAGCTAAAGGTAATTACTAAAATTATAGGGTTAAGAACTTTTATAAACTTCTTAAAAATAGAATAAAATAGAATACTTATAAAAGCTAAGTATTCTGTAATCTATTATTTTTCTATATCTTTTATAATAGAACTAAAATCTCCTCGAAATCTATATAGCTACTTATAAAAAAAGAAGTATAGAATAAGTATAG
>RYZW01000198.1:0-24986 GCA_004367215.1 Colletotrichum trifolii | reverse complement strand
ACCTGATAATAGTATTTATACTAATACTAGCTCGTAACTAGTTAAAATAGTAATGAAATTACCTATTATTATAGATAATTATACCCCTAGTTCTAACATTTAACTTTATAGTAGTAGAAGACCTCGTAGTAATAGTCTATACGGGGAGAACCTTATTAAGACTAGCTAAGGCTTAATATATATAGCTAAAAATAACTACTAAAGTTATAGGGTTAAGAACCTTTTTAAACTTCTTAAAGATAGAATAAAATAGAGCGCCTATTTCGAGATATAAGAGCTAGGTGTTCTATAATCTATTACTTTTCTATAACTTTTATAATAGAATTGAAATCTCCTCGAAATCTATATAGCTACCTATAAAAAGATAATTACAAGATAGGTATAGAGATATCTAGTTATAACTATTATAACTAAGGCTATTAGTATATTAAACTAGGCTTTAATGAAATTATTCTGAATACTATAATTAAAAAGTAATTTATAGATATTTAAAAGAAAATTATCTAGCTATCCTATAAATTATTATACTAAGTTAATAATATTAGCNGTTAAGTCTTACTATACTTCTATAGAGATTATAAGTTAGCTTATATTAGTAATAAAGAACTTTTATATTAGTATTACGAAATCTCGTTTTAGGGGTAGGTAGGGTTAAGTCTATAAGATAATAAGGTTACGGATATCGAGATTATAATAAACATTCAAATAGAATATTTATAGTTAGTAGTAATTGAATTTCTCAAGATATTCGAATTGTATATAACTATAAAAGTATAAAAGTATCAAAGTATAAGGTTATTATAAAAGGAAGTATTAGTTATTTATTATTAAAAAGGTTAATACGGGGTAGGTATACTAGCTACTATAATTATGAAAGATTTAGCCCCGGATTAGCTAAGAGCTAGCTATATTAGTTAGTAAAAGGGTAGGAAAGCTAAAGTTATACTTTAAAGGGTAATCTATCTACTAATAATTATAGTAGAGAGTAGGCTATTAGCTTAAGATAAACTTTAATAAAATGATCCCGAGCATTATAATTAATAAATAGCCGATAGATATTTAAAGGATATTATCTAGCTAACCTATAACCTATCATGATAAACTGATAATATTAAGGATTGACTATTGATTAAATAATACTCTAATATTAATATATTACTATAATACTAGTCATTAGATACCTTAGAGTATTATAATAGTATAATTATAGAAGTTTTAAAAACTATCTAGCTATATTAAAAATATCTATATCTATATAAATATCATTTATATATTAGCTATACTTAATTAATATACTAAGATAAGTTATCAATAAAACTAAAGTAAGTCTTATTATACTTATATAGAAATTATAAGTTAATTTATATTAATAGTAGAGAACATTGATATTAGTAATATAAAGTCTCATGTTAGGGATAAGTAAAACTTAGTCTATAATAAGGATATTAAAGTTACGAATATTGAAATCGTGACAAATATTGAAATAGAATACTTATAGTTAGTAGTAATTAAATATCTTGAGATATTTGAATTATATATAGCTATAAGGGTATGAAAGTATAAGGGTATAAGGTTATTATAGAAGGAATTATTAGTTGTTTATTATTAAAAAGATTAATATAAGGTAGGTATACTAACCACTATAACTACGAGGGGTTTAGCCTTAGATTAACTAGGGGCTAGCTATAGTAGTTAGTGGGGGTAGGAGGGCTGAAGTCGTACTTCAGGGAGCAACATATCCACTAATAATCGTAATAGAGAGTAAGCTATCAGCCTTCTATTAAAATAGTATTAATATTAATAGGAAAACTAATTGTAGAGAAAAGTTCGAATTTCGTTAAAAGTAAAGAAACTTTCTATATTAATATCTATATAGATTTATTATTAGAAACTTTAACTCTCTATAATTACTTAGTTACGTTTAAATTATATTAAAAAGAATGTTTAAGATCTTTACTCTATATATAATTCTACCTATATATTTTACTTAACAAGAATATATATTGAAATATTAACTTATTACTATTTAATATAATAGTAAAATTCCTAATTAGTATCGATAACTATATTATTATATATAATTAGGGGGTAAAAACCTAGTATATATTCTCTATAACCAAACGTAGCTAAGTACGCTATACGAGGCTCTATTTCAAGCAGTTTAAGTAAAACGAGGCCTATAGAAATAGTATTATAGCTAAGGTTTATTCCGGTAAAAACTCTACTACTTAAGGACGTTATTCCTAACACGCCCCTCTAGCTTTAAAGGCTTTACTTATAAGCTAGCTTTTCGAATAATACTAGTTAAATATTCTATTTATATCTTATAAGAGACTTTTTTAATAACTCTATTATTCTTATTAAACTTTTACTTTTATAGTAAGAAGAGTAATACTATTTTTAAGTTATTTAAATACTTCTTATTATTTACTAGGGGGTGTTTTAAGTATTTTAGTATTTCTAGTATTTCTATGTTCTCGACGTTTCTCTTCTTACTATAATTTTAAATAGTTCAACTAGTCTATTATATTAATCTGACTAATACAAATACTAAACTAGTAGCTCTAGAAAAGCTTTATAAAACTATTAGTTATAAAATCCCCTAAAAGTATATATTTAATCTTAAAATACCCCTATTAGGCTTTTTATTATAACTAGTATTTATACATATCTATATATTTTAATTTTATATATAATTATACTATTTTAGTAATTGTAAAATATATTATTTACTAGTTATTATACTAGATTAAGATAATTAGGTAAAGTTTATATATTTTATCTTAGTTAAATATATTTATTATAAAGCTTATTTAGAATATAATAGTAAAATAGCTAGTAAAATAGCTTCTTGAATAGTTTAGAATAGTACTAAAAGTTTAGTTTTAGTTATTAAAGTAGTAATTTAAAACAATACTAAAAGTTCTACTTTAATTATTAAAATAATAATAATATCTTATTTATTAGCTTACTATATTATTAGGTTTCTAAAAAGATATATAATATATATTTAAAAGCTTTTTTAGTTATTACTATTACTTATAAAACTAATATCTATAGTAATAACAAAGTTAATAAATAGATTACTAACTTTATAGTTAAACTTAACATAGAAAATCTTTATTTTACTAAAGTATTATATTATTTATCTAACTTTAATATAGTAGTTATGTAAAAAGTTGTAATCAAAATACGATAATTAGTGTACTATATAAACAATATCTAGTCTTATTATAATTATAATATAATTAATAAAGCTAATATCTTATTAGTAATACCTGATTTCTATATAGGAAACTTGATTATATTATAAGAGAAGTTTATTAGGTTTTAAGGGGATTTCGAATTACTTAATATATTATATATACTTCGTGAAATATTAAAGGAACCTTTCAATATATATTACCTATAAGAACTATAATTATTATACTATTTAATCTCGAATAATCTAATACGAAGAAACTATTATAGGTTTTTATTTCCCTTAAAGTAATACTTCTTTTAGAAATCTACTAATAATATGTAGTTGTATTGAAGGTCTCTGATCTATTTTAAAGTCATATACTTCTCCGGGACCCTTTAAAGGTAGTTGTACCTAGTTATTAGCTCTTGCCTCATTTACCCTATAGATACTACTAGTACTAAGGAACTATNTAGATACTACTAGTACTGAGGAACTATTTAAATAGAGGAAACTTTAGGTAGTAAACGTAGTTGGTTAATATAATAGCTGATAAATACGGAAAATATATCGTAATAGGAAAGTATATAAAGGGAAAGTATAGGCTTATATCTATTATAGTTACTCTTTAAGGATTATAATTACATAATACTAATACTAACTAGCTAGTAATACCTATTACTAGCTATTAATAGTCGCTAGCTATTAATAGTAAGTAGTAAGAGCTAATAGCTAGTAGTAGTTACTATAATTAGTTTATATAATTAGAAGGTATATAGCTACTAGTCGCGTTTGCCCGCCGCAGGATTCGAACCTACTGCTCTTGCCGTAAAACGGTAAAAGCCAGCTAGACATTAAATATCTACTAATAATATAGTAGTTGTATTAAAGGTCTCTGATCTATTTAAAGTCATATACCTCTCCGGGACCCTTTAAAGGTAGTTGTACCTAGTTATCAGCTCTTACCTTATTTACCCTATAGATACTACTAGTACTGAGGAACTGTTTAAACGGAGGAAACCTTAAGTAGTAAATATAGTAAGTTAATACGATAAGTAATAAATAGGGAAAGTATAATAGGCCTATCTATCATAGTTACTCTTTGAGGATTATAGTAGGTTACGTGATACTAATACCAGCTAACTAGTAATACCTATTACTAGTTATCTATAGTTACTAGCTGTTAATAGCTAGTAGTAGGAGCTACTAGCTAGTAGCGGTTACTATGTTTGGTTTATGTAATCGGAAGGTATATATGTGTACGTGCTTACCGGTCGCGCTTGCCCGCTGCAGGATTCGAACCTACTGCTCCTACTATAATAGTAAGAGCCAGCTAGACGTTAAACCACTACGTTAAGCGGGTCTACTAATAATATAAATATTTTAAATATATCTTTTAAGGGGAAAGAGAATATATAGTTATTAATATAGAAGTTAAAAACAATATACATCTTAAACTAGTAATATAGCTTTCTTATAATAAGTTTGAAACTAAGGTATTTAAAGTTTACTTCTAAATAGTATTACTAAAAAGGGGAAACCTCTAAAAACTATATAATACTTTATTTAAATAGTAGATTTTATTTAGTATTTAATAACTTAGTAGTATTTCTATATAAATAACTTTATTAAATACTATATATATAAAAATGTTTATTATATTATATTAGAATAGTTTAAGATTAAAGTAGTTAGTAGTTACTATAAAGGTTCAAAATAATATACTTACTAGAGTGATTATATAAGTCTTATAGTTATCTTATAGCTTTTTAATTTCTATTAATAACTAGATAAGCTTTAATTTTCAAGAAATACTTATACTTATTAAACTTATAAATAAAGTTTTAGTAATAATTTAGGATCTTTAAACCTCTTACAAAATCCTTACTAACTTTACTCTAGAAATATAGTTTAATATAACTCCTAAGATGCTTAATTACTACTATTATTTCAATATATAGATAAGTAAGTACTACTAAGTAAAATATAAATAATACTAATAGTTTCTATTATAAGATTCCTAGAATAAAGATTTCTAATTTTCTATATTTTAAATAATCTCTAATATCTAATCTACTTTATAGTTAAAACTTATTATTCAAAGTCCTAATATTTATATCTTAGAATCCTCGAAAGAATTAAATTTCTAAGACTTTTTTTAGTCAACTATTTATATAATTCTATAGTTATAAATAGGAATATCTTAGAATATTTTAAAATAACTAAAATATACTAGTTAAAAAAGTAGTTCTAAATAAAAATCATCTAGCTATTCTAGTATAATACTTTATTTATCTTTTATACTTAATCTTCCCCAGGGATACCTAAACTCTTCGCCTCTTTATAGTTTTATCTATATAAATAAAGTTATAAAAGAATATAGTGAATATTTCCAGAAAAGTTATTAATACGAATTTTATAGTTTTAAATATTTTATAAAGCTTAGGAATAGTAACTATAGAGACACGAAGCTTCAAATTACTATAACTAATTCCTATTATATTGATTACTTCATTAAGCTTTTTACTTAAGTTTAAATAAATAACGAAATTAGTTTTAAATAGCTTCACTATAGTTATTTACTTTTATAACTATTAAGCAGCTTTATTAGAACTAAACTACTTCCAATTATTCTATAAAAAAGTTAAATCTTTATTAAAAAAGGTATTTTATTAAAAGAGATATTATAAGTTATAATAATTTCGTTTTAGAGTAAGTTCTATACTTAATATTAGTTAGTTAAAGTATATCTAACTAAGAAGCTAATAAAAGTATACTTCTAGATATAGGTTAGCTAGTTATATTTTAACTTTATATCTATAATTAGAATAAAATATTTATAACTATAAGTATAAAAGTAATTTAAGTTTAGTCTTATGATATTATCTTTTTAAGTAGTTTTGTAAAGTTTCTAGTATAGTATTTACTAGCCTAAGAATAATATTAGTGTTAAGTTATAAAAGAATACTATAGTTTATAAAGTTTCAGGCTGAAGATTATAAAGTAACTTCCTCTTTTACTTTATAACTTTCATATAAGTCTGAATAATTACTCTAATATATTTCGTATTTCCATTTTAGTTTTAAGTATATAGAGTAGATAGCTTGAAATATATACCTGGAGAAGTAAAGTTTGATTTCAATTCTTTTATATTTAAAGACTTTTTAATTATACTTAAAAACTTTAGGAAAAGCTGATAGCTTACTCTCTACTACAACTATTAGTAGATATATTACCCCCTAAAGTATAACTTTAGTCCTCTTTACCTCTCCCCTACTAATTACTATAGCTAGCCCCTAATTAATCTAGGGCTAAATCCCTTATAACTATAATAGCTAGGATACTTACCCTATATTAACTTTTTCGTAGATAATAAATAACTAATAGTTCCTTCCGCGATAACCTTATACTTTTATACTTTTACGCCCTTATTACTATATATAACTCGAATATCTTAAAATATTTAATTACTACTAACTATAAGTACTCTATTTAAATTATAACCTTAATATCTATAGCTTTTATATCCCTACTAAGTTTTACTTACTCCTAAGACGAGACTTTATACTACTAATATAAAAGTTTTCTACTACTAATATAAATTAACTTATAATTTCTATATAAATATAATAAAACTTAGCTTATTCTTATTAGTAAATAATTTTAATATATTAGTTAAGTATAGTTAACTTATAAATAATACTTATATAAATATAGATATTTCTAATATAACTAGATAGTTTTTAAAACCTCTATAATTATATTATTATAATACTCTCAAATATCTAGTAATTGTTATTATAGTAATATATTAATATTAAAGTATTATTTAATTAATACTTAATTTTTGATATTATTAGTTTAGTATAGTAAATTATAAGTTAACTAGATAGTTCTTTTTTAAATATCTATAAGTTACTTATTAATTATAATACTTAGGATAAGTTTATTAAGATTTATTTTAATAAAATAATAGTTTTAGTTATAATAATTATAGCTAGTTATCTCTATATGTTTTCTATAGTTTTTTTTATAAGTAATTATATAGATTTCGAAGAGATTTTAGTTCTATTATAAAAGATATAGAAGAATAATAGATTATAGAATACCTAGCTCTTATAGGTATTCTATTTTATTCTATTTTTAAAAGGTTTATAAAGGTTTTTAACCTTATAACTTTAATAGTTACTTTTAGTTATATATACTAAGCTCTAGCTTAAATAAAGCTTTCTCTATATAGATTATTACTATAAAGTCTTCTACTATTATAGGGTTAATTATTAGAACTAGGGGTATAATTATCTATAATAATAGGTAATTTTATTACTATTTTAACTAGTTATAAGCTAGTATTGGTACGAATACTATTATCAGGTAAAATTTATAGTTAAATCTATACATAAAGTAAAGAGCTTAGATACTATTCTAGCTATAGAGTAAAAGTAACCAAATACTTAAAAACCTAAATATTAATACTATACTAATACTTAAAAAGTATAATAAAACTATTAAATATTCCTATTATTATAGCTCTAGTATAGTTAATAAAGTAGAAATCCTAAGAATAGTTAGTAGCTTAATCTATAAATATTAAAATAAAAGTATAGCTACTATAGCCCTAATAATAAGAGTAGAAGTTAAAGGTAATATATTCCTTAGGGGTAGTATATAAAATACTCTTATACTTTATATAATAGATCTTTTACTTAGCTTTACTAATACTATATATTTTATATACCCACTAAATAAACTAGTAACTATTATACTTTAAATAACTATTAATAATCTAAATACTCTATATAACTAAAGTAAAATAGTTTAGAAGCTTTCTACTAGGATATTTTAAGTACTAGTATTAGAGCTATTTATTACTTTTTAGGGATCTTTCAATAATATCTGTAATATATTACTAGTACTAGTAATATCTAGGAAAAAGCTTATACTATACTAACTATATAGTAGAAATAGCTAATCTCTTATAAAATACATAGTACTCGAGGATGTATTAGCTATATTAAATATTAATAACTATAATTTTAAAATAATTATTTCTCTATAGTTAAAATAAGTAGTCTAGCCTAGTATCCTACTAGTAGTTCTATTCTTATAACTACTAAAAAAGAATAAGGTTTATAATTAAAATAGTATAGAAAGTAATATTATAGACTAATAGCTTAATTCTTTTATTTTCTATAATCTAAATTAAGATCCTAGTATCTCTATAGCTTTTAATTAGTATAAGCTTTATATTCTACTAAAGGTAATCTCCTATAAAAACTCCTTAAAAATTATAAAATACTTAATATCTTAGAAAATATAACTAAAGTACTTAAATTAAAGATAAAAGAGTCTTAGAGAGGGTATTATTAAGATTTTTTTCTATAATATACTTACTATATAGTATTATAACTAATTTAGCTAGAAAGCTAGTTATATAATTACTTTTATCTAAAGCTTTAAATTCTCCTCGAGAAATCTAAATCTAAAGTAAATAACTACTTAGTCTTCTTTTTAGTTTAAATATTTAATACTTAGCTTTTATAAACTAACTAGAAATATATATAGTAATAGTATACTAATAAGTAACTTAAGCTATATTTTAGAGAATATAAAGACTTATTTAAGTTTTAGAACTATCTCTTATTATTTTAAATATTCGAAATAGGAATAGAGGTTTCTATTAAGATATTAAAAATATTATAACTTATTTTACTATACTAGAAAACTTTAAAGAAATATTATATAGCTTCTATAATAGCTAAGATAACTTTATCTAGAAATATTAAATCTAAATAGTTATAGATTATAAATATATAATTATATATATAAAACTTAATTAATAAGTAAACTAATAAGCCTATAAAATTATAAACCTAAAATATTTTAGTAATAAATAGAATTAGAATATAGTTAATTATTTAAACTTTATTTATAGTATCTTACTACTTCTAAAACTATATTTTAATTATTATTTTTATCATAAAACATTTAAGTCTCGGGGACTAAAATTTCTTATAATATACTATAGTCGTATTTTAGAAATATAGATTATTTATGATACTAAAGTAGTTATAGAAATTAATAGCTTAGACTACTATATCTTATTCTATATAATACTACTAATATCATAATACTTTACTTATATATTTAAAAATCTAACTTATTAGATAGACTTAGTTTAATTATTTATATTAGTAGTTTTAAGTTTTTAAGATATAGAAATTATAGAAGATTATATAGACTTTTAGGCTTTTCTCTATAAAGTCTATAATATTCTTTATATAAACCTCTTTGATAATATCTACTAGGAATTATTAATTTTCTTTACAATTAACCTTTTTAGGGGTAAAGCTTTTAAGAATACCTAATTCAGGTATTTCGTAAACTTATTAGTACTACTTAGTTTTCAGAAAGTTACTTAAAAGAAACTCTTAAAGAAACTTTAAAAAGAAGTTTTAGTAAATAGTTACTTTAAAGTTAAAATAGTCTTATAAGTTATAAGTTCTAGTTTCTACCTAAAAACATTATACTGAGTAAACTACTAATTAGCTCTCTTAAGAACTTAAAAAAAGTATTTTTAGTAGATATCTTAATATTTAAAATTTATAAATTTAGTATAATACGTACTTTTAGCCTAATCGTTCTTTAGTATTATGAGACTCTTTGAGACTCTTAATTATTATACATAATTAGGGGGCAAAAATCTAGTATATATTCTCTATAACTAAATATAGCTAAGTATGCTATATAAGGCTCTATTTTAAGTAGTTTAAGTAGGGCGAGGCCTATAGAGATAGTGCTACGGCCGAGGTTTATTCCGGCGAAAACTCTACTACTTAAACGCGTTATTCCTAATATATATTCCTAGTTTAAATATTATATTCCTTCAATAATAAAAAGCTCTATAGTAATAATAAGAGAAGATTATATTAAACTTGAACTTTAAAATATATAGTTTAAATTAACTATAAAAGTTATAAAGTTAAAAGCTTTTAAAATTCTTAATAATTAGAACAAGATTGAACATTTTAAAAAGCGAGGTATCTTACGATTTATTATTTACTTATACTTGTAATATAGAATTAAGGTTTTTTTAAAAGTCTATATAGCTATTTATAATTAAGAAATAGAACTATAGAGTAAGTATATAGATATATAATTATACTTATTACAACTAAATCTACTATTTTAGTAGACTAGATTCCAAAAACCTAGTTTTATATATTATAGTTAATAGATAAATTATTAATATTCATAGATAGATTATCTAGTTGTCCTCTAAGCTACTATATTAAGCTAATAACTCTAAAAAGTAAATATTCAGTCCACTATACTTCAATATTAATATATTTTTATAATACTAACTACTAGATTCTTTTAAAATATTACAATACTGTAATTATAGAAGCTTTGAAATTTGTTTAATAGTACTATTAATACTTATATTTATATGAACATTATCTTTATATCAACTATATTGAATAGATTAAACTTCTTTTCTAATTAAAGTATGCTGAATCTTTTTATATTAATATAGAGATCATTAACTAGCTTATATCAATAATAGGGAATATTTTCATTTATACTATAAAGTTCTGTACTGAAGTAAGGTATATCCTATAGTACAGGTATTGAAATTGTATGTATAAAAGTTTAGATAAATACTTAATAGAATATATATATATATATATTTAAAACCTAATGAGGCATTTGGGAATATCTGGACTATACAAAGTATAATAGTCTAAAGCTGCAGTAGTATAATAGTATGATAGTATAAGACTATAAAATTGTTATAAAAGAAGTTATTGGGTATTGATGATTCTAAAAATATTGATATAAAGTATATATACTAGCTGTTATGAATACAAAAAGTCTAAATCTATATTAATTACAAGATAGCTATAGTAGTAAGTAGAAGAATAGAAAGGCTGAAGTTATATCATAAAGAGTAATATATCTACTAATTGTTAAGATAAAATATAAACTATTAGTTTCTTTCTCCTATATTTGTAAATTAATTATAATTACAAGTCCTAGACTATTATATAGTATACTTACTAGGTACTCTAATACTGAAGTTTAATTAATCTAGTGTATGATTAATATAATAAGTTTAATCAGAATTCTATAAATAGTTTACTAGAATAAGTAGGAAGTATAGTACTAGAAGCGTATGAAAATAAGCCTTTTGTTTTATATTAAAGATATTTAGTACTTAGCTAAGACTTATACTTCAACCTACCCTATACTAATAGCTATAGCTATAGTTGTTTTAAGTCTTCAAATATTATATAATGGTATTTTACTAGTAATATACAATAGAATATCTCTAATCTAAAATAACCTTAACTTTCCTAACTATTAGCTAACGATAGTCTCTATAATAGATTTTGAATCTTTAAGAAAGAAAAAGTAGTATCTGGCAAATTATTTCTAATATACATTTGAAGTATTTAGAATTATTATTAAATATATTACTTTTAGATGCCAGACTCTTTTATAGTTATCTAACTTTATATTTCTTGGCTATACTAATAGCTTTATTTACTAATAATATTTTAAAGTTGAACTTCGTTTGAATTATCTTAAAAAAACAAGAGAAGCCAATAAAGTTACTTTTATACAATATTAATTTATTTAGGCTTTTATAAAAGTAGCTATAGTATTTAGATTTATAGATAGTTTGAATCACATTAATATTTATATTAAGATTATAGGAGTAAAGTATAGTAATAAGTACTAGCTAGAAGTATTTTTATTATAATAATTATCATTAGTAGTAGTAGTAGTATTATTATAGACATAGCTATTAACTTAAATATATTAAAGAATAAGGAAAGGAATAATTAGCTAGTCTATAGTAGTCTATTATTCTCTTTTATTTATATAGCTAGTATTATTAAGATATAATAGTAGTATTATTACTAGTATAAGTTAACATTATAAATATTACTATAGTAAGCTTAATATTACAAAGCTACTACTAGTATATTAAGCTATAATTTACTATTTAGTTACTTTTACTCTATACCTAGAATAGTATCTAAGATCTTTACCTTATATATAGATTTAACTATAAATTTTACCTAATAATAGCATTCGCGCTAATACTAGCTTATAACTAGTTAAAACTATAGATTTTACCTGATAATAGTATTCATACTAATACTAGCTTATAACTAGTTAAAATAGTAATGAAATTACTTATTATTATAGATAATTATACCCCTAGTTCTAATATTTAACCTTATAGTAATAGAAGACCTCGTAGTAATAATTTATATAAGGAAAGCTTTATTAAGATTAAGGTTTAATATATATAGCTAAGAATAACTACTAAGGTAATAGGATTAAGAACGTTTTTGAATTTCTTTAAAATAGAATAAAATAGAATACTAAGAGCTAAGTATTGTATAATCTATTACTTTTCTATAATTTTTATAATAGAACTGAAATTTCATTAAAATCTATATAGCTACTTATAAAAAGATAACTATAAAATAGGTATAGAAATATCTAGATATAACTAATATAACTAAAACTATTAGTATATTAGATTAAGCTTTAATAAAATTATTCTAAATACTATAATTAAAAAGTAGTTTATTAATATATAAAAGAAAACTATCTAGTTATCTTATAAATTGCTATACTAAGCTAATAATATTAATAACTAAGTATTAATTAGATAATACTTTAATATTAATACTTTACTATAATATTAGTTACTAGATACTTTAGAGTATTATAATACTATAATTATAGGGTATTACTAGATACTTTAGAGTATTATAATACTATAATTATAAGAGTTTTAAAAACTATTTAGATATACTAGAAATATCCGCGTCTATATAAGTATTATTTATATATCGGCTATATTTAATATATTAAAATTATTAACTAATAAGAGTAAGCTAAGTCCTATTATACTTATATAGAAATCGTAAGTTAATTTATATTAGTAGCGGAGAATTTTCGTATTAGTAGTATAAAGTCTCGTCTTAGGAGTAGTTAGGGTTTAGTAGGAATTATTAAAGTTATAGATATTAAGGTTATAATAAATATTCGAATAGAGTACTTATAGTTAGTAGTAATTAAATATCTCAAGAAATTTAAATTATATATAGCTATAAAGGTATAAGGGTATAAATATATAAGATTATTACGGAAAGAGTTATTAGTTATTTATTATTTGAAAAGTTAATACGGGGTAGGTATACTAGCTATAGTTATAAGAGGTTTAGCCCCGGATTACCTAGGGCCTAGTTATAGTAGTTAGTAGGGGAGTAGGAAAACTGAAGTTATATTTTAGGGAGTAATATATCTACTAATAATTATAGTAGAGAGTGAACTATTAATCGCTCCTATTATAAAATACTATAGAGATTACTATATAACTTATACTAATAAGTTTATATAAGTAATTATTACTCTTTTACTTTATATTTCTTATATATTTCTAGATTAAACCTAAGTCTAAATTAATTTATATATTCCTAGGTTCTTTTTAATTATATTTGCCTATAGAGATATATATAGGCTATAGTATATTACTAGGCTTTTCTTTCTATTATAGAGATGTTATACTAGGTATTATATAAAGCTACTTATTAAGTAGAAAGCTAAATATATAATATATTATAAGAGTCTAATAATAATATTCAAGCTAATACTTATGTATTATATAATATTAGAGATTGTAATGAGTAATAGTGTAAGTATTGAATCTATAATTCTAATACTAATTGTTACTTTCTATTATAATTGATTAATTAGATACTAGTAGTTATTGATAATTAGTGTAAATATAATACTTTTAAGAAGTTTACATGATATAACTATATGCTATAATCATATAGAGCCTAATAATAATATATACTTATACTTTCCTTTAACAATTTACTTTCATTGTTCTATTACTTCTACTCTGTATTCTAAATAGCTATTAAAAGTATATTTTACATATAGTTTTAAGTATGGTTTTTAGCTAATAATATCGTGTGTATTAATACTAGCTAACGATTTCTTAAGTTATAATAAAATGTTCTATTGCTGCAAATATATTTTCTTTTCATTAGTTATTATACTTACTAATAATATTTATTATTTAATATTCTTTTTATTTCAATACGGTTCGAGTGTTAATAGTATTTAAACATTCTATCAGATATTGAATAACTATTATTTACAATTACTTTAAATATATGATAAAATAAATAGAGAGAAATAATTAGTACTATTTGTTTAGATGAAAAAAGCTATAAATAATTTAGAAACAGCTGGAAGATAATAAGAATATAGATAGTAGAATATACTAATAAACTATAATATATATATATATATAACTTTTGACTATAAGTCTTTATAACTACTAGAATATTCATATTGAATTCTAGCTATTATCCAACTAATAACTATATAAATCAATATCAGGAATAACGCGCTTGAGAAGTAGAGTTTATACTAGTTAAATCTCGGATACTAGTACTATTTCTATAAGCCTTACCCTATTTAAACTACTCAAAATAAAGCTTTATATAATACGTATAGCTATATTTAGTTATATATAATATATACTATATTTTACCTCCTAATTATATATAATAGTTAAGAGTCTTATAATACTAAAGAGCTACTTAGCTAAAAAATATATATTATACTAAATTGATATATCTCAACTACTAAGATATTTACTAAAAATACCTTTTTTTAGTTGTTAAAAGAACTAATTAGTAGTTTACTTAATATTATATTTTTTAAGTAGAATTTTGTAAGGGTATTAGCTAAAGGTTTAGTAAGGAAAGGAGTAAATAGTAAAAGGTAAGTCTCTATAAGTTATAAGACTTTAATTCAATAGGCTAGCTAGTAGTAACTATAAGAAAGCTTTTATCTTATAGTAATTTCAGGCTATTATATTACTAATTCGTATCTATATAGTTAATCTAATCCTAGTTATCCTAGCTCTCTATATAAACTATAAGGTATATCCTTATAACTATCTCCTTTTCTATAAGCTTTAAGCTTTAAGGCTTATAAATACTATATAGCTACTTTTCTTCTAAGAATAGCTTTACTAGTTATTTGCCGACTATTTAGTGATTAATAATAAAAAGGTTCTCCTATATATATATTAATATATAAGGGTTATCCTATACGTATATTAATATATAGGAGTCGTTTATCCTATATATATATTAATATATAAGAATTATCCTACGCGTATATTAACATATAAGGGTTATTTATCTTATATGTATATTAACATAAAAGGCTTTTATTACTATATTAAGCTAGTAGTACTTCTTATAAGTATATTAACCTATAAGGTTTCCCGCTTATTGGCGAGGCTTTGGTATATTAACCAGAAATCTTTAAAGCTAAACCTAGGGTATCTAACCCCTTCCCGTATTAGTAATACTCTTTATAGGGCTTTTTATTTACTAATTAGGCGTATAAGGCTTCTTGTAGTTAATTAGACTATCAAAGTATTAGTATATATTTACTAGTAAGTTTTTCTAGGCTTTCTTATATAGCCCTAGGCTTTATATAGCTCTGGGGACCTCTCGAGCTTTTAGTGAAGCATTTACGGTAAACTTTTATAAAGTATTTTTACTATACTATATAGCCCCAGGCTTTATATAGCTCTAGGAGTTCTTCGAGCTTTTAGTAAAGTACTTATAGTAAGCCCTTATAAGGTAGCCTAGTCTCTAGTAAAATATATAGAATTTATTATAGTAATAAGTAGCTATAGTGTAGCTTAACTTACTATATACTTCGTATAACGGATAGCTCTTAAAGCGCCTATACTCTTTAAAGTATCTATACTTTTTAAGGCGTAGCTTTTTCGCCAGGAAGTCTTCTAGAGTATTAGTCTTCCTATAGTATTCAGGTACTGACCCCTTAGCAGTAGCGCTCCCGATACTGCCGAAGCCCTCGTGGGGCTGTAATATCTCTTACAAGTACTCAACTGCTAGGGCTACTCGAGGTAATAGAAAAAAGCGAAGGTATAAGGCTTCGATGTCTCTATAGGGGTACCCAGGGCTTTATGAATAGCCGACTATTCGGCGTAAAATTTCAGTAAAGGCTACTAGCCCTTATGCCGAAATATATAAAGTATACTATATAGGCGTAGCTTTTATAAAGTTAGGTTAGTTAACGAATAGCGAATAAACGCTATAAATTCAATTTATATAAAATCTAGTAATAGTATATAGTAATAGTTACGCTACTAGGGTTATAAGCTATATACTAGTTTAGTTATAACTTACTAAATCTTGTATACTATAGAAACCTCTAGGCGTAAAATATAGCTATCTTAAATCACTATTAGCTAATCCTCGATTTCGTATAAAGTAGTACTTTTATAAAGTAAACTATTATAAGGATATACCCTATAGCCTGTATAGAGAGCTAGGATAACTAGGAATAGATATAGATTACGTAATATAGTAGCTTCAGGCTACTATAGGATAAAAGCCTCTTATAGCTACTACTAGTTAGCCTACTAAGTTAAAATCTTATAACCTATAGAAACCTACCTTTTACTAAATACTCCTTCCCTTACTAAGCCTTTAGCTAATACTTTTATAATTCTTTAACTTCTACTTCCTAGAAAAACAAGGCTAGGATTTTAGTAATAGCTCTATTATAACGACTAGTCGCCGAATACTTAGTGGAAAACTCGGCGTCCTAAGTAATAATACCTACTAAAATCTCTACTAAATATATAGCAACTATACCGCCTAAACCTCAAACGGTAACTACATCGCCTAAATATCGAATAGTAGCTACGTCGCCTGAATATATAGTACTTGTATACCTCCTCGAATAATAGTCCTCCTTTATAGAGATAATATTAGCTTAGCTATCTAGCAACGAATATTCAGTAGTAACCCCTACGCTATTAATCCCTAAAACCGTTAAATATAGGGATTACTCAAAACCTACTAGTTACCTATATAGTTTTCTTTATAAAAATACTACTTTATATAAAATCGAGGATTAGCTAATAGTAATTCAAGATAGCTATTCTCTATACCTAGGGGCCTCTACAGTATACTAGATCTAGTAAGCTATAACTAAACTAGTATATAGCCTATAGACCTAGTAGCATAACTACTACTACACGTTATTACTAGACCTTATATAGGCTGATTTTACAGTATTCGCTCGCCGTTTATTAACCGACCTAATTCTACAAAAATTACGCTTTTATAGTATACTTTATACGCTTTAGTATAAAGGCTAGTAGTCCCTACTAAAGTTTTACGCTAAATAGTCGGCTATTTATAACGCCCTAAGTACCCCTAAATTAGAAGTTTCGAGGCTTTATACTTTCGCGTTTTTCTATTACTTTAAAGTTAAGCTATAGCGGTATTTATCCTACTAGAAATTTAATAATTAAGTACTTAGGATAGTAGCTTTAGTAGCTGAATACTTCTAGGAAACTTTTTAGGAACCTCAGGATATATCTATTAATACTATTAAGGGTACTACTACTAAGGGGTTAGTAACTGAATATTATAGGGAGACTCAAAGCCCCCTAATAAAAAAGTTATACTTTAAAAAGTACCCCTTATATAAAATATATAGTAAATTAGGTTATATTATAGCTATTTATTACTATAATGAATTCTGTGTATTTTACTAGAGACTAGGCTACTTTATAAAGGTTTACCACGAATACTTTACTAAAAGCTTAAAGAATCCCTAGAACTAGGTAAAGCCTAGGGCTATATAGTATAGAAAGAATACCCTAGAAGGTAAATAGTTTATTAGTATAATTACTACGAATACTTTACTAAAGGTTTACTAGAAGGTCTCTAGAACTATATAGAGTTTAGGGCTATATAGTATAGTAAAAATACCTTATAAGGGTTTATTATAAGTATTTTATAGAATACCTCACTAAAAGGTCTCTAGAGCTATAATAAGCCTAAGGCTATAGTATAATAAGAAAGCTTAGAAGAGCTTACTAGTAAACGTATACTAATACCTTAGTAGCCTAATTAGCTACGAGAACCCTTAGATACCTAATTAGTATTTAGGAAGCCTTGCGGGAAGGGGTTAGATATTTTAGGTTTAGTTTTAAAGATTTCTAGTTAATATACCGAAGAGGTTAGATATCCTAGGTTTAGCCTTAAAGATCCCAGTTAATATACTAGAAACCTTATAGGTTAATATACTTATAAGAAATACTATTTACTTAGTATAGTAATAGGAACCTTATATATTAATATACATATAGGATAAATAACCCTTATATATTAATATATATATAGGATAACCCTTACATATTAATATATATATGGGATAAACGACTCTTATATATTAATATATATATAGGATAAATCCTTTTATTATCAATCGCTAAATAGTTAGCAAATAACTAGTAAAGCTATTTTCGAAAAAAGTAGTTATATAGTATTTATAGGCTTTAGAGCTTAAGGTTTATAGAGGGGGGGATAGTTGTAAAGATATACTTTATAGTTTATATAGAGAATTGGGATAGCTAGGAATAAATATAGATTACGTGATATAGTAGCCTTAAACTACTATAGGATAAAAGCTTTTTATAGTTACTACTAGTTAGTTTACTAAGTTGAAGTCTTATAACTTATAGAGACCTACCTTTTACTGAATACTCCTTCCTTTACTAGGCTTTTAGCTAATACCCTTATAGCTATATAGGTAACTAGGGGGCTTTAAGTAATCCTTATAGTTAATATCGTGAATCGATAGTATAAGGGTTATTGTGCGTTTACTACTAGAAAGCTAGGCTAATATTATTTCTATAAAAGAGGATTATTATTTGAGGAAGTGTATTAGTACTACTATAATTACTATATACTTAGGTGACGTAGTTACTATATATTTAGCTATAGTTATAGGTTTAGCAGAGTTTTTAGTAGCTATAATTTCGGGTATTATTATTACTTCTAGTACCGCTATATACTTAGTAACTATTTGTCGTAATAGAGCTATTACTAAAATCCTAGTTTTACTTTTCTAGGAAGTAGAAGTTAAAGAATTATAAAAGTATTAGTTAAAAGCCTAGTAAAAGAAAGAGTAAATAGTAAAAAATAGGTCTCTATAAGTTATAAGACTTTAACTTAGTAGACTAGCTAGTAATAGTTATGAGAAAACTTTTATCTTATAGTAACTTTAGGCTACTATATTACTAATCCGTATCTATATAGTTAATCTAATCGTAGCTATTCTAGTTTTCTATATAAGCTATAAAGTATATCCTTATAAATTTAAAGTTTATAACTTATAAAATTACTTTAACTTTAAAATAACTACCTACTAAAGCTTCTTTTTAGAATTTCTTTAAAAGTTACTCCTAAGTAAGTTTCTAAAAGTTAAGTAGTATTAATAAACCTTTAAAATACTTAAATTGAGTATTCTTAAGAATTTTATTTCTAGAAAAATTAATTATAAAGAAGATTCATAATTTCTAATAGATATTACTAAAGGATTCATATAAAACACAATATAGATTTTATAGAGAAAGATTCAAAGGGTTATATAAGTTTCTATATTTTTTATATTTTAAGAACTTAAGATTACTAGTATAAGTAATTAAACTAAATCTATCTAATAAGTTAGATTTTTAAATATATAAGTAAAACATTATAATACTAATATTATTATATAGAAGAATATATAGTATTATAATCTAGGCATTTCTATAATTATCTTAGTATCATAGATACTTTATATTTCTAAAATACTATTTTAATATATTATAAGATATTTTAGTCTTCTAAATCTAAATATCTTACTATAAAAGTAACAAGTAAAATAAAGTTTTAGAGATAATAAGATATCATATATAAAGCTTAAATAGTCAATTATATTTCTTCTATTATTAGAGTATATTAGGTTTATAATCTTATGATTTTACTAGTTTACTTACTTATTAAGTATTATATATAAGATTATATATTTATAATTTATAATTATTTAGGTTCAATATTCTTAGATTAAATTTTTCTGATTATTATAGAAACTATATAATATTTCTTTAAAATTTTATAGTATAGTAAAATAGATTATAGTACTTTTAATATTTTAATAAAAACCCCTATTGCTATTCTAAATACTTAAAATAATAAGAAATACTTCTAAGGTTTAGATAAGTTATTATGTTTTCTAAAATATAGGCTAAGTTATTTACTAATATATTATTATTATACATACTCCTAGTTAGCTTATAAAAACTAAGTTCTAGATATTTTAATTAAAAAGAAGATTAAATAGTTATTTATTTTAGATCTAGATTTCTTAAGAAAAATTTAGAATTTTAAATAATAGTAACTATATAGTTAGCTTTCTAGCTAAATTAATTATAATACTATATAGTAAGTATATTATAAAGAGGGGTTCTAGTAGTACTTTCTCTAAAACTCTCTTATTTTTAATTTAAGTATTTTAATTAATACTTTCTAGGATATAGAATATTTTATAACTTTTTAGAGAATTTGTACAATAGATTATATTTAATATAACATAAAACTTATACTATGTAAAAACTATAGATATGTTAAGATCTTTACTTAGATTATAAAAAATAAAGAAATTAAATTATATTTCTATAGTATTACTTTTTATACTATTTTAGCTATAAACCTTATCTTTTTCTAGTAGTTATTAATATAAAATTACTAGTAGGATACTAAGCTAGATTACTTATCTTAATTATAGAGAAGTAATTACTCTAAATTTATAACTAATAATATTTAATATAACTAGTAAGTTCTTAAATATTATATATTTTATAAGAAGGTAATTATTATAGTAATATAGTTAGTATAATATAAGTTTTTTCCTAGATATTACTAATATTAGTAGTTGTATTAAAGGTCTCTGATCTATTTAAAGTTATATGCCTCTCGGAAACCTTTTAAAGGAAACTATACCTAGTACTTTAAACCCTATAGATACTACTAGTTCTAAGGAACCGTTTAAACGGAGAAAACCTCAGGCAGTAAATATAATTAGTTAATATAATAGCTAATAAATATAGAAGGTATATTAAAGGGAAGGTATAGGCTTATATCTGTTGTAGTTACTTTTTAAGGATTATAGTTACGTGATACTAATACTAGCTAGCCGGCGGCACTTGTCGCTAGCCGTTATTATTAGTAGTTACTAGCTATTAACGTTAACAGCTATTAGTAAAAGCTAATAGCTAGTAGTGGTTACTATATAGTTTTACGTTATCGGAAGGTATAAATATGCCTACTAGTCGCGCTTGCCCGCCGCAGGATTCGAACCTATTACTAATATTAGTAATATATTATAAATGTTATTTTAAAAACCCTGAAGAATAATAAATAGCTCTAGTATTAATACTTAAAATATCCTAGTAGAAAGTTTCTAAATTACTTTATCTTTACTATATAAAGTATTTAGATTACTAATAGTTACTTAAAATATAATAGTTACTAGTTTATTTAGGGGGTATATAAAATATATAGTATTAGTAAAACTAAGTAAAAGATTTATTATATAGAATATAAGAATACTTTATATACTACCCCTAAGGAGTATATTACTTTTAACTTCTACTTCTATTACTCAAACTATAGTAGGTATATTTTAGCTCTAATATTTATAAATATAACTACTAATTACTCTTAAGATTTCTATTTTATTAACTTTATTAAAGTAGTAATAATAGAAGTATTTGAGAGTTTTATTATACTTCTTAAATAGTAATATAGTATTAATATTAAAGTTTTAAAATATAATAATAAGGTTTCTAGGTATAAGAAACTAAAATTAGATTTTATTTCTCGAGGTATATACCTCAAACTATCCGCTCTATATATTCAAGGCAAAAATAGAAATATTAAGTATATTAGAGTAATTATTAAAGCTTATATAAAAACTATAAAGTAAAGGAGTAAGCTACTTTATAATATTTAGCTTAGAATTCTATAAGTTATAATATTCTATAATTAAATACTAATATACTTCTTAGATTAAGAAATATAATACTAGAAGCTTTATAAGGATACTTGAGAGAATAATACCGCGAGACTAGACTTAGCTTATTTCTATACTTATAATTATAAATGTTTTATTTTAACCATAGATATATAACTGAAAAATAACTAGCTAGTTTATTTTGAGGGGTATACTTTTATTAGCTTTTTAGTTAGATATATTTTAACTAATTAATATTAAATATAGAGTTTATTCTAAAATAAAATGATAATAACTCATAATATCTTTTTTTGACAAAATACTTTTTTTAAATAGAGATTAAGTTTCTCTATAAGATAACTTTAAATAGTTTAATTCTAATAAAGTCTCTTACTAGTTATAAGAGTGAAAATATATAATATAATTACTCGAAATTAGTTTAGTTATTTATTTAAATCTAAATAAAAAGCTTAATAAAATAGTTAATATAATAGAAAGTAGCTATAGTAGTTCAAAGTCTCGTGTCTATATAATAGCTACCCCTAAACTCTTTAAAGTAAATTTTAAAACTATAGAGTTTATATTGATAATGTTTCTAGAGTTACTTATTATATCTTTTTATAATCTTATTTATATAGATGAGATTATAGGAGAATAAAGAATTTAGGTATTTCTAGAGAAAGTTAAATATAAAGGATAGATAAAGTATTATACTAGAGTAGCTAGGAGATCTTTATTTAAAGCTATTCTTTTAGCTAATACTTTTTAGCTTTTTCGAGATATTTGTAAGGGTATTGGCTAAAGGCTTGGTAAGGGAAGGAGTATTCAGTAGAAAAGTAGGTCTCCGTAGGTTGTAAGACTTCAACTTAGTAGGTTAACTAGTAGTAGCTATAAGAAGGCTTTTATCCTATAGTAACCTGAGGCTACTATATTATATAATCTATATCTATATAGTTGATCTGATCTATCCTAGTTATCCTAGTTCTCTATATAAGTTATGGGGTATATCTTTATAATTATCTTCCCCTCTATAGGTTTTAGGCCCCAAGGCTTGTAAATACTATATAGCTGCTTTTGAAAATGTTTTTGAGAATGATTCCGCTAGATGTTTACCGACTATTTAGTGATTAATAATAAAAGGATTCTCTTATATATATATTAATATATAAGAGTTATCCTATATATGTATTAATGTATAGGAGTTGTTTATCCTATATATATATTAATATATAAGAGTTATCTTACGTGTATGTTAATATATAAGAGTTATTTATCTTATATGTATATTAACGTATAAGGCTCTTATTATTGTATTAAGTAAATAGTACTTCCTATAGGTATATTAACCTATGAGGTCTCTTACTTATTAGTGAGGCTTCGGTGTATTAATTAGGGATCTTTAGGGCTAAATCTAAGGTATCTGACTTTTTCCCGTATTAGTAATATTTCCGTAGGGTTTCCTATTACTGATTAGGTATATAGGGCTTCTTATAGCTAATTAGGCTGCTAAGGTATTAGTATATATTCGCTAGTAGAGTTTTTCTAGGTTTTCTTATCACGCTATATAGCTTTAGGCTCTATATAGCTCTAGGGACCCTCTAGCAAGCCTTTAGCGAGGTATTTATAGTAAGCCCTTATAGGTTACTTACCTTCTAGGGTATTTTTACTACGCTATATAGCCCTAAGCTCTATATAGCTCTAGGGGCCCTTCGTTAGTAAGTTCTCAGTAGTAAAGTACTCGCGGTAAACCCTTATAAGGTAGCCTAGTTTCTAGTAGAATATATAGAATTTATTATAGTAATAAATAGCTATAGTATAGCTTAACTTACTATATACTTTATATAAGAGGTACCTATACTCTTTAAAGTATAGCTTTTTCGTTAGAGGCTTTTTAGTATTAGTTTCCTTATAGTATTTAGTCACTAACCCTTTAGTAGTAGTATTCCCGATACTACTAATAGATATGTCCTAAGGCTCCCGAAAAGTTTCCTAGAAGTATTTAGCTACTAGGGCTACTATCCTAGGTACCTAATTATCGAACTTCTAGTATTATAGGTACTATTATAGTTTAACCTTAAGGTAATAGAAGAATATAAAAGTATAGGGCTTCGAAACCTCTAGTTTAGGGGTACCTAAAACCCTATAGATAGCTAATTATTCAGTATAAAACTTCAGTAAAGACTACTAGCTCTTATACTAAAGTGTATAAAGTATACTATAGAGGTATAGCTTTTATAGTATAGGATTAGTTAATGAATAGCGAATAAATACTATAAAGTCAGCTTATATAGGGTTATATAAGGTATAATAGTAGTTACACTACTAGGCCTATAGGCTATATACTAGCTTGGTTATAGCCTACTGGATCTGGTATACTACAGAGGCCCCTAAGTATAGAGAATAGCTATCTTGAATCGCTATTAGCTAATCCTCGATTTTATATAGGGTAGTACTTTTATAAAGAAAGTTATATAGGTAATAAGGGGGCTTTAAGTAATCCTTATAGTTAACAGTTTCAGGGATTAATAGTATAGGGGTTACTACTAAGTATTTATTACTAAATAGCTAAACTAACATTATCTCTATAAAAGAAAACTATTATTTAAGGAAATATATAAGTACTACTATAGTTACTGTTTAATATTTAAGTAATATAGTTACTATATATTTAGCTATAGCTATAAGTTTAGTAGACTTTTCAGCAGGTGTTATTGTTTAGGATACCGAGTTTTCTGCTAAGTGTTCAGCAACTATATATTTATTAGCTATTCATCGTAATAGAGCTATTACTGAAATCCTAGCCCTACCCCTCTAAGAAATAGAAGTTAGAGAATTATAAGGGTATTAGTTAAAGGTTTAGTAA
>RYZW01000197.1:47255-70367 GCA_004367215.1 Colletotrichum trifolii | reverse complement strand
TTTATAATTATAAGTATAAAGGTGGGTTAAGTCTAGCCTCGTAGTATTATCTTTTTAAGTAGTTTTATGAAGCTTCTTATATAGTATTCGCTAGCTTAGAAAGTATATTAGTATTTAATTATAAAGAAATACTATAACCTATAAGGTTTTAGGCTAGAGATTATGGCGTAGCTTACTACTATACCTTATAGCTCTCGCGTGAGTTTTAATAATAATTCTAATATGTTTAGCGTTTCTGTTTTAGCTCTAGGTATATAGAGTAGATAGCTCGAGGCGTATACTTTAAGAAATAAGGTCTAACTTCAACTTCTTATACCTAGGGACCTTGTTATCGTATTCGAAAACCTTGATATTAATACTATACTAGTATTTAAGGAGTAATATAAAACTCTTAAACACTCCTGTGATTATAGCTCTAGTATAGTTAACAAGATAGAAATCCTAAGAATAATTAGTAGCTTGGTTAGTAAATATTAAAGTAGAGGTATAGCTGCTATAGTTTTAGTAATAGGGGTAAAAGTCAAAGGTAATATATTCCCCTGGGGTAGTATATGAGGTATTCTTGTGCTCTACGTAGCGAACCTTTCATTTGGTTTTACCGATACTATATACCTTGCACGCCCCCTAAGTAGGCTAGTATCTGTTATGCTTTGAATAGCTATTAGTAATATAAATACTTCGCGTAGTAGAGATGAGGTGGTTTAGAGGTTCTCTACTAGGATACCTTAAGCGCTAGTACTAGAGCTATTCGTTACCTTTCAGGGGTTTTTAAATAGTATTTATAGTATAGCGCTAGTGCTGGTGATATCTAGGAGAAGGCTTATACTATACTACTTATATGGCTAAAGTAGTTAATCTCTTGTGAGGTATATAATATTCGAGGATTTACTAGCTATATTAAATATTAACTACTATAATCTTAGAATAGTTACTCCTCTATAGTTAAGATAAGTAGTTTAGCCTAGTATCCTATTAGTAACTTCATTTTTATAATTACTGAAAAGAGATAAGGTTTATTACTAGAATAATATAGAAGGTGATATTATAGAAATATAATTTGATTTCTTTATTTTCTATAGTCTAAATAAATATCTCGGTATCTTTATAGTTCTTGATTAATATAAGCCTTGTATTATACTAAATATAGTCTCCTGCTAGAGCTTTTCGAAGTATTATAAAGTATTTTATATCTCGGAAGATATAAACTAAAGTGTTTGAATTAAGGATAAAGGAGTTTTGGAGGGGGTATTATTAAGGCCTTTCCTTGTAATATACTTACCATATTATATTATAGCTAGCTTAGCTAAAAAGCTAGCTATATAGTTACTATTATTTGAGGTTTTGAATTCTTTTTGAAAGGTCTAAATCCGAGGCTAATAACTGCTTGATTTTTTTTTTAGTTGAAGTGTTTGGTACCTAGCCTTTATAGGCTAATTGAGGGTATATATAGTAATAGTATACTAAAGAGTAGTTTAGGCTATATTTTAGAGGGTATAGGGGTTTATTAGAGTTCTAGAAATATTTCTTATTATTTNGTTCTGGAAATATTTCTTATTATTTTAAGTATTTGAAGTAGTTATAGGGGTTTTAGTTGAGATGTTAAAGGTACTGTAGCTTATTTTGCTATGCTAGAGAGACTTAAGGAAGTATTAAATAGTTTCTATAATAGCTGAGATAACTTCGTCTAGGGGTATCGAGTCTAAATAGCTATAGATTATAGGTATATAGTTTTATATATAAGCCTTAATAGGTAAGTAGGCTAGCGAAATTATAAGATTGTAAATTTATAATACTCTAGTAATAGATAGAGTATAGTCGATTACTCGAGTTTCGTATATAGCGTCTTGCTACTTCTGAAATTACGTTTTAGTTATTGCTTTTATAGTAAGATATTTAAGTCTTGGGGACTAGAGTATTTCGTAGTATATTATAGTAGTATTTTAGAGGTATAGATTATCTGTAATACTAAAGTAGTTATAGAGGTTTATAGCCTATACCGCTATATCCTCCTCTATATAGCAGTACTAGTACTATAATATTTTACTTATATGCTTAAGGATCTAACTTATTAAGTAGGCTTGACTTGAATACTTATATTAGTAATCTCGAGCCCTTAAGGTATAGAGATTATAGAGAATTATATAGGTTTTTAGGCCTTTTTCTATAAGGTTTATAATATCCCTCACTTAAACCTCTTTAGTAGTATTAGCTAGGAGTTATCGATTTTCTTTATAGTTGATCTTTCTAGGGGTAGGAAGTTTAAGAGTAGCTAATTTAGGTATCTTATAGGTTTGTTAGTACTACCTAGCTTTTGGAAAGTTACTTAAAAGTAGCTTTTAAGGAGGCTTTAGATAGAGGCTTCGGTGTATTACTACTTTAAAGTTAAAGTATTCCTATAGATTATAAACCTTAGCTTCCGCCTAAAAAGCGTTATACTAGGTAAGCTATTAATCAGCTCCCTTGAGGATTAATATAGGGGTATTTTTAGTAGATATCTTAATATTCGAAATACGTAGATTCGGGTAATATATACTTTTTAGCCTAGTAGCTCTTCAGTATCGTGAGACTCTTAATTGTTACACGTAATTAGGGGGCAAAATCTGGTATGTATTGTGTGTAACTAAATGTGGCTAAGTGTAACGCGTGAGGTCCTATTTCGAGCGGTTTAAGTGGGGCGAGGCCTGGTGGAGATGGCGCCGCGGCTGAGGTTCTTCTGGCGAAAACCCTGCCGCTCGAGCGTGTTATTCCTGACATAATAGAGCTATTACTAAAAATCCTAGCCCTACCTTTCTAGGAAATAGAAGTTGAAGAATTATAAAGGTATTAGCTAAAAGCCTAGTAAAGGAAAAAGTATTTAGTAAAAAATAAATCTCTATAAATTATAAGACTTCAACTTAGTAGGCTAATTAGTAGTAGCTATGAGAAGGCTTTTATCTTATAGTAGCCTGAGGCTATTATATCACGTGATCTATATATATGTAGTAATCCGATCCTAGCTATCCCAGCTCTCTATATAAGCTATAAAGTATATCCTTATAATTTTATAAGAGGGAATACTTATTTCTTAATATAAGAGGAAAAAATAGAGTAACTTCTACTATATTTTAAAAGGCTAAGTATTTATTAGGTTTTTAGTAATTAATATTTAAATTTAATAAGTAATCTTAAGTATTATTATAGCTATTATTCTTACTTAAACTAGATCTAGTAAGTATTGGAAACTAAATACTTAAAACTATATAGTCTTAGAGAGTAATATACTAAGAATAGATATAAAAGTAATAGGAGGTTTATAAGGAGTAGACTTTAACTCTTATTTAATAATTAGTTAAATATTTAGTAGTATTTAAATTACTTAAAGATTAAGAGAAGTTATTTTTATATAACTATAGAATAATAAAGGAGGAGTTTATAGTTAAATAGGTTAATAACTAAATTACTACTATTAAAGATAACTACTAGATCTAATTAGGTAATATAGTTAACTAATAGATCTAGTAAGTATTTATAAAACTAATACTTTAGTTCTAGATAGAATAGAGAAACTATAAAGCTAGTTTAGAGGATAAATTTACTTAAGCTAATTTTATTATATTTATTTACTCATAGTATATTAACTTAGAAATATAGGAGAAGTAATATAAATAGAAACTTAAGGAAATATAATAAGGAGAATATTAGTTATTTATATAGTATTATACTAAGTAGTTAATATTATATTAAAACTTAGGTATACTTAGATTTAATTAGAATAAAAGAAAAACTTTTATCTATTTCTACTATTTATACCTAAACTTAAAAAGAGAAATAGAGAGATTTAATATTCCTATCTTAAAAGCTAGAGATATTATAATAGAGGCTAAAAAACTATAGGAACTCTGATAGTACTATACTAGTGAATTAATATAAAATAAGGGGTATAAGTAAACTTATATAAGCTTATAGCTATTCTAGCTACTACTACTTTTAAGGGTAATAAGCTAAATAAGTCTATTAACCCTATTAATACTAAATAGATAGTAATAAAATACTAATAAGTTAAGTAATACTATACCTACCTTAAATTAGAAAAATATATATATATTAGTTATACTATAGATTAGAGGGGTATATTTCTTATATAATAAAACGGGGTATAGAGCTATAAATTATAAGTCTAAATTAAATATAAACTTAATACTAATAGCTAGCTAAAAGTAGAGTACTATAAACCTTTATATCTTAGTCTAGGCTATTAATACTAGCTTTTATATTAAAGAGATCTAGGGAAATAAATAAGTATAGAGATAGAACTAATAATCCCTATACTAGCTAAGAAGTTAATCCTTATAAGGAAAATAGCTAAAAGCTTAGTAATTATTCTCTAGAGTATTAAAAAAAAAGAAATAGTAATAAATATAGATTTATACTTATAAGTAAACCTTATTAGTAAATAGCTAGTAATATTACTAGGACTAGTCCTAACTTAAGTAACTATATTTATTTTAGAGGGATTTAATAGTTTAGTATTAAAACTAGAGAAGTATTATTAGCTAATATTTTTTCTTATAAACTTAAATAAGTACCTGCGGAAATTATACTAACTATTTACTAGTATTTACTAGTTAGAAAGATATATAGATTTCTTATTAAAATAGGACTTTATAAGCTAGGAAAATATTATAATAAATACCTAGATAAATACCTAGTATTATAAGTAGATATCTATTACTAAAGTAGAAGTATTTACTTAAGAAATTATTAAGAATAATAGGATTATTTATATATTATATATTAGTAGGGTAAATAATAACTTTAAAGTTTATATAGAAATCTTTAGGGAAATAAATAAAATTATTATAACTATAGATATCCCTAGGGAACTTATAAATAAGCAGGGAGTATTTAATAAAGTTATAGTAAAGTTAGTTTTAGTTTTTAAAGATACTAAGTATACTATTAAACTAGAGCTAAGTAAAAAGCTACTCTATAGGTTTATATATCTACTAAATAAGTAATAACTAGAAAAGTTAAAAATATATATTATAGAAAACCTAGTAAATAGATATATATAACTATCTATAAGTAAAACAAGTATATTAATCTTTTTTATTCTAAAAAAATAGTTCTTTATAATTATATATTAACTATAGAAGTCTTAATAAAGTTATAATTAAGAATTAATATTTATTATTACTTATTAGTAAGTTTCTAGATAGATTTTAGGGAATAATATAGATTTTAAAGATTAATTTTAAAAATACTTATTATTATATTAGGATTAAGCTAGAGGATTACTAAAAAATAGTATTTAGGATATAGTATAATTATTATAAATATATAGTAATACTATTTAGTCTTACTAATATACTAGTAACTTTTTAGGTATATATTAACTATATACTTACTAGCTTAATGAATATATACTATATAGTATATATAGATAATATTATAATATATAAAATAAGTACTAAAGAGGACTATACTAAAATATTATTATATATACTTATTAAACTATATAAAATATATCTTTTTACTAAGTTTTCTAAATATGAATTTTATATAGAAAAGATAAGTTTCCTAGGGTATATAATTATTTAGGAAAATATTAAGATAGACCTAGTAAAAATCTAGGTTATTACTAAGTAGAAACTACTAGAAATATTTAAAGAATCTTAAGTATTTTTAAACTTCTATAATTTCTACTATAAATTTATTATTAATTACTTAGGGGTAATAGTACTATTTATAATACTTTTTAAGGGGGGGATAGAGAAGAAAGTTTTCTTATAATTAGAAGATATAAAATCTATATTCTTAGTATTATAAAATACTTTTTATTTAGTAACTATTCTCTAATACTAAGACTTTATTAGAAAGACTAGGATAGAGATAAATATATTATAATAAGTAATTTTAAGTATTTTATTATAAAAAGTAGAAAGCTAGTAGTAACTAGTTACTTATTATTTAAAGAAATTTAGTAAAGTAGAGTAGAGATAGGGAATAGGTTAATAGGAGTTATTAGTTATTATTAAGAACTTTAACTACTAGGGGTATTATTTAATAAAATTTTTAAAGAAGTTTATAGTCTTAATAGACTATTAAGCTTTAATAAGTATTATAATAGTACTAATATAGGATTCTTGGGGAAAGCTTGTTTATTAGATTTATAAATTCTTAGTATTTGATTTAATCTAGAATACTAGCTTAGAGTTATTAATTTAGTAAATAGACTATCTAGATAACTAGATTATATAAAAAGAGAAGTAGAGTACTATAATATACTATTAACCTTTATAGATAAGTTATAACTTACTACGTTATTACTAGTAAATACTTATTAAAAAGTTACTAAAACTAAAAGGAGTTTAGAGTTAATAAAAGCTTTTATTTAGATAATATAAATATAAGAAAAATATTTTAGTATAGAAGTTAAACCTAGAAGTAAAAGCTACTTAATTTCTTTAAAATATTACTTTACTAGGGATACTAGAAAAATAGTAATAGTTATAATTATAGTTATTTATAGTAAAGATATATATAGAAGGATAGGGAATACTTAGTAAATACTAGTAAGTAAAGAGAACTTATAAGAAACTAAAGTTATTATTTTAATATAGTATATTTTATATTTAGTAATAAGGAGTTTTATAAAAAATAAAATAGTATACTTAATAAGTAATTTTAGGGATATTAAATAAGTTATTAAAAAGTTATAGATTTATAATAAAGATTATTAAATATATATAAAAAAAGCCTAGAAAGTAGCTAGTAGATAGAAGGGGTATTTAGTAAATATAGAGGGGATATTCTTCTTCTAAGGAAAACTAGTTATATTTAATATAGAATTTCTAAGATATAAAATTATTTACCTATATTATAATAAAGGTAAAGTAGGTTATATAAGTATTAATAAGACTTATAATTTTATAAAATAGAATTTCTATTAGAGTAATATAGTTATAGATATATAGGACTATATAATATTATATTAAATCTAATAGAGAATTAAAGTATTAAAATATAAGTTATATAACTAGTTATAATTTCTATTTATCCTAGTAAGATTATTTTAAGAAATTAGTATAGATTTTATTATAAAGTTACTAGAGAGTATATATAGAAATAGTAGTATNGAATATATATAGAAATAATAGTATATATAATACTATTTTAGTAATTATAAATAAATTTATAAAGTTTATAATAGTTATTCTAATAATAAAGTAGATAATAGTTATAGAACTAGTAGTAATATTTTATAAAGAAATAGAATATTAGTTCGGTACTTTAGAAAGTATTATTAGTAATAAGGATAACCTCTTTACTAGTTAACTTTAGGAAGAATTTATAATAGAATAACTAGTTAAATAATAGTTATTAATAGTATACTACTTATAGATAGATAGTTAAATAGAATAAATATACTAGATATTAAAATATTAATTTAGAGTATTTACTAGTAGTTCGTTTATTATTTAGGTAATATAGTTTAGGGAAGCTATATTTATATCTAATAATACTAAGTATAGTACTACTAAGTATTTACTAATAGAAAAGCTATATAGGCTCTATTTAAGAATAGTTAAATATATAATTAAGAAAAACCTAATAGTATAAAATACTATAGAATAAGTTACTTATATTAGTTAAATATATTACTAGATAGTAGAATATTAGTAAATAGTAGTTAACAGTTAAATAAAAGTATATAATTTAAGATATTAATTATAAATATATAATTAGGAAGTAGTTATTAGGTTTTTAATAAAGAATTTTAAGTTTAAATATAAAAAATTAATACTAAAGTATTTTAAAGTTTTAATTACTAAGAAAATAGGGGAATAGGTATATAAAGTATATCTACTAGAATAGTATTACTAGATATATAATATATTCTTTATTTCTTTACTAGAACTATAAATAGAATAGTAAAAAGATATTAATAGTTAAGTTATTTTTCCCGAGTTAGAAAATAATTTTATAGAATAAGAAATAGAGGATATTATAGTAAAATAAAAAGAAAAAGATAATAGATACTTTTTTATTAAATAAGCTAAGTAGTTTATAGAGTATAATATATAGGATATTATAGTTAACTTAAGTAATATATAAGAAACTATTTAGAAATTTGAAAAGTAGATAATTAGGTATTATAAGAAGTAGGATAATTAGGCTAATATTAATACTAATAATTTAGTAATTATATTTTAGAAGAAAGGAAGAAATAATTCTATTAATTACTTAGATAATATAAATATTAATCTAAGGGGTATATCCCTAAATTAGATATACTAGTATATTTTAGTAATAATTTAGTAAAAATATATATAATAGAAATAATTATTATACTTAAAGTTTAGGTGTATTCTTATAAAAGTATCCCTAACCCCTTTTTATAGAGATAGTAAAGATAACTAGTATTATTAATATAGTAGGGATAAGTATTAGTATTATAGTAAATATTATAGGTATAGTAGTTTATTAGGCGGTTTTTTTAGTAGTAGAAGTTTTCTTTATAAAAGTAGCTCTCTTAATTAGTATAGCTTTTTAGGGAAAAGTAGATTTATAGGTAGCAGGCTAGTAGCTAGAGGATATAGAAGTAATAGGAATAGATATAAAATTATTATGAATTCTATGTTTTTTAATAGGAGGTTTTTTATTTTCTGTTTTTTTATTTTCTTTATCTTTATCCTCGTTTTCTTCTTCCTTATCCTTATTATTAGAAGAAGAATAATACTAGGGGTTTATTAAGTAAATTTCAGAAGATAAGATATAATTAATAGGTATAGATAAATTAGTATTACTAGTAATAAAGTAAGAAGCCTATAAAGGAATCTCTATAACTTTAGATTTTTTACTCTTATTATTATTATTATTATCGCCTTTATTACTATCTGTGGAAAGGTATGGTAAATATGGGGTATAAGCCTAGTAAGGTATAGTAATATTAGAACTATAAGGAATAGGGTAATTACTAGTAATAGTAATAAGGTATAAAAGTATATTATACTTTGAATATTCGGTGATATGGCGGTAAAAGTTATTACTGAAATAAGGAAGTGTAATAATAGGATAAATCTTAATATTTTTAAGGACTAGGGCTTAATAAGGATTATTAAGAAAATAAAGTAATACTTCTTCTAGACTATAAGTAAGGTTATTATTTTAAAAATAAGTAAGCTATATAGTAGATAGATAGCGAAATATTTTAGTTTTATTTTCTAGGGTATTAATCTATTTAATTAATTAGTTTAGTTACTTTTATTCTATACCTAGAATAGTATCTAAGCTCTTTACCCTATATATAGATTTAACTATAAATTTTACCTAATAATAGTATTTATACTAATNTAAATTTTACCTAATAATAGTATTCGTACTAATACTAGCTTATAACTAGTTAAAATAGTAATGAAATTACTTATTATCGTGGATAATTATACCCCTAGTTCTAATATTTAACCCTATAGTAGTAGAAGACCTCGTAGTAACAATTTATATAAAGAGAGCTTTATCGAGACTAAGGCTTAATATATATCGCTAAAAGTAACTACTAAAGTTATAGGGTTAAGAACTTTTGTGAACTTCTTAAAAATAGAATAAAATAGAACGCTAAGAGCTAGGTATTCCATGATCTATTACTTTTCCGTATCTGTATTTTTATAATAGAACTGAAATCTCCTCGAAATCTATATAGCTACCCGTAAAAAAAGAAGTATAGAATAGGTATAGAGATATCTAGTTACGACTATTATAACTAAAACTATTATTTTATTAAAATAAGTTTTAATAAAATTATCTTAAGTATTACGATTAATAAATAGCCTATAGATATTTAAAAGAAAATTATCTAGTTAACTTATAACCTACTATGCTAAGCTAATAATATCAGGGACTAGGTATTAATTAAGTAATATTTTAATATATAAGGATATGCCCCATGGCCTATACGGAGAGCCGGGATGGCTAGGATCGGATTACCACATATACACGGATCACGTGATATGGTGGCCTCAGGCCACCATAGGATAAAAGCCTTCTCATGGCTACCACTAGTTAGCCCACCAAGTTGAAGTCTTATAACCTACGGAGACCTACCTTTTACTATTACTCCTTCCCTTGCCAGGCCTTTAGCCAATACCCTTACAATTCTTCAACTTCTACCTCCCAGAGGGGCAGGGCCGGGATTTCAGTAATGGCTCCACGACAAACAGTTGCCGAACGCGCGGCGACGGCCGCACCAGAAACAACAATACCTGAAATTACAGCTACCGAAAACTCTGCCGAACCTACGGCTACAGCTGAACATACAGCAACTACATCACCTGAACATATAGCAACTACGTCGCCCGAACATCAAACAGCAACTACGTCGCCTGAGCATACGGCGACTACAGCACTTGTACGCCTCCTCAAACAACAGTCCTCCTTTATAGAGATGATGTCAGCTCGATTATCCAGCGGCGAACGCACGGCGACCCCTACGCCGTCAATTCACGACGACTATAAGGATTACTCCAGGCCTCCCAGTTACCCATATGGCCTCCTTCATAAGGGTGCCACCCCATACGAAATCGAGGATTGGTTAACAGCGATTTCAGATACCCATACGTTACAGCCACAGGCCTCGGAGGCCCAAAAGATTCAATGGGCTATATCGAAACTCTCCTACACTCTCCAGACGCAGTGGCGTAATTACCGACATACCCTACACGACCACGACTCTACATGGGCCGACTTTACAGCGTTCACTCGGCGTTCGTTAACCGACCCTACATTACAAGAGCTACGCCTCTACGGCATACTTCATACACTTCAACATAAGGGCCAGTCCCCACTGAAGTTTTACGCCGAATAGTCGGCTATCCATAGGGCCCTAGGTACCCCTAGGCTGGAGGCTTCGAGGCCCCATGCTTTTATGTTCTTCTATTGCCTTGAGGCTAGACTTCAACAGCACTTACAGCGCCAGAAGTTCGATAACTGGGTGCCTAGGGCAGTGGCCCTGGCAGCTGAACACCTCTGGGAAACCCTTCGGGATCCTCAGGACATGTCTGTCAGCAGTATCGGGAACGCCACCACTACCGCCGAGGGGTCGTCACCTGAACGCCGTAGGGAGACCAACACTGAAGGCCCCCCAGCGAAAAGGTCACGCCTAGAAGAGCGTAGGCACCACAAGGGCCGCCCCTTATGCGAAACATATAGCAAATTAGGCCATACTATAGCCACTTATTACCACAACGAATTCTGCGCATTTTGCCAGAGACCAGGCCACCCTACAAAGATTTACCATGAGCGCCTCGCTGCCGAGGGCTCGCCGACAGGTCCCCAGAGCCATACAGAGCCTGGGGCCACATAGCATGATAAAAAGGCCTAGAAGAGCCTACCAGCGAATATATGCCGATACCTCGGTAGTCTGATCACCCACGAGAAGCCCTATGTGCCTGATCAGCAATAGGAAGCCCTGCAGAAGCATCGCTGATGCGGGAAGGGGTCATATGCCCTGGGATTTGCCCTAAAGATCTCCGGTTAATATACCGAAGGGGTTATACGCCCTGGGATTTGCCCTAAAGATCTCCAGTTAATACACCGAAGGGGTCATACGCCCTGGGATTTGCCCTAAAGATCTCCGGTTAATACACCGAAGGGGTCAGACGCCCTGGCAAACCTAAAGATCCCGGTTAATACACCGAAGCCTCGCCGACGGGCGGGAGACCTCGAGCCTCATACGTTAATACACACATAGGACAAACGACCCTTACACATTAATACACGTATCAGATAAACGACCCCTATGCGTTAATACACGCATGGGATAACCCTCATGCGTTAATACACGTATGGGGGGAATCCTTTTATTATCAATCGCCAAACAGTCGGCAAACATCCGGCGGAACCATTCTCGAAAGACAAAAAAGCGGCCATGTGGCGTTTACAGGCCTTGGGGCCCAAGGCCTTTGGAGGGGGGGATAGTTGTAAGGATATGCCCCATGGCCTGTACGGAGAGCCGGGATGGCTAGGATCGGATTACCACATGTACACGGATCACGTGATATGGTGGCCTCAGGCCACCATAGGATAAAAGCCCTCTCATGGCCACCACCAGTTAGCCCACCAAGTTGAAGTCTTACAACCTACGGAGACCTACCTTTTACTGTTACTCCTTCCCTTGCCAGGCCTTTAGCCAATACCCTTACATAATATTAATATACTACTATAATACTAGTTATTAGATACCTTAGAATATTATAGTAACGTAATTATAGAGGTTTTAAAAGCTATCTAGTTATATTAGGAGTATCCATATCTATACGAGTATTATTTATAAGTTAGCTATTAACTATAATTAATTAACGTGTTAAGATTATTTACTAATAAAAGCAGGCCGAGTCTTACTATACTTATATAGAGATTATAAGTTAGCTTATATTAGTAATAGAGAACTTTTATATTAGTAGTATAAAGTCTTGTTTTGAGGGTAAGTAGGGCTTAGTCTATAATAGGGATATTAAAGTTACGGATATCGAGGTTATAATAAACGTTTAAATAGAATACTTATAGTTAGTAGTAATTGAATATCTCGAGATATTTAAATTGTATATAGCTGTAAAGGTATAAGGGTATAAAGGTGTAAAGGTATAAGGCTATAAGGTTATCGTAGAAAGAGTTATTAGTTATTTATTATCTGCGAAAAGGTTAATACGGGGCGGGTATACTAGCTACTATAGCTATAAGGGGTTTAGCCCCGGATTAACTAGGGGCTAGCTATAGTAGTTAGCGGGGGGGTAAGAAGGCTAAAGTTATACTTCAAGGGGTAATATATCTACTAATAGTCGTAGTAGAAAGCAAGCTATCAGGCTTTCCTTTTTAATTAATTAGTAATAATAATATAATAAATTTTTAGCGATTTATAGTAAGAATATATATAAGATATAGGTATTTATAGATAGAAGATATTTCTTATAAGAAAAATTAGTTTATAATTAGTTTTTTCTTTATTACCCCTTTAAGGGGATTCTGAATAATTTTACTAGTTTTATGTTATTTTATTAATAGTTTAGTAAGTATATAGAGAAATTTACTTTTGTATTTAAAGGTTATTTCTTATTACTGAAGTATATAGTAATAAATTATAGTTTAATTCTATATTATTTAAGTAGTATTATATAATTTAAATAAAACTTAGGATATAAAATATTAATAATAAATAGTGAAGGGATAGCGAAAAGATAACTTACTCTATAATATTTTATTTATTTTTCTTATAAAGAATATATTTTATTAAGTAATTACTAATAATATAGAATAGCTTTTTAGTATTGAAGTAAAGTAAAGAAAAATAGTTAAAATAAAATAAATAGTTACTAAGCTAAAATTAAAAAACGTTTTTATTAATAATATTATCTATATTATAAATAAAGGTATAAAGTATAGTAGTAATAGATATGATCTATGATATCTTTGTAGAATATATAATATAATCATAATGAGAAGAAGAAAGAGTAAAGAAAGGAAAAAATATATAGAGAAGAAAAGTAATAGTAAGCTAAGTAGTAAATATGAAGAAGTATCTAGGTTAAGTACTATATAAATAAAAATAAGATAATAATAAAGTATATATAGAAGAGAATAGATAATACTTATTAAATATATAGCGAAATCTTATAGGGGATTATAGTAAATCTTAAAAACCTATTTCTGATAACTAAATACTGCGAGATTAAAGGTATTAATATATTACTAAGATAATAGCGAATATATTTATAAATAATAAAAAAAGTAGATAAAAACCTAATATTATTATTAGTAAAAATAAGTTTTATTATTTAAATTATAAAAAGTTAATAAGATAGATAATAGTATTACGATAATATAATTACTAGTATTAAAAGAAATATTATATATAATAAATAGTTAGTAATAAAGTATAGGTTTTATAGGGGATATTAGGAATATATAATTATAGACTATATATAATAAATAGTTAGTAATATAATATAAGCTTTATAATGGATATTAGGAATATATAACTATAGCTTTAAAAACTAAAGTTCTTAGAAGGGGGGATAGTTATAAAGATATAATAAATAAACTATATAGTATACTTAATAAATAGCTAGCTAAGTACTAGAAGAGTTTTTAGTAAAAGGATTATAATTTAGATCTTTTAAATAATAGTCTATATAGTAATATAGACCTTACTTATATATCTAAACCTTTCCTAGTTAAAGCCTTTAGCTATACTTTTATACTATTAGAATATTTAAGTAATATAAGTTTATATAAATAATTATAAATCCTAAAGTTAACTACTAGTAAGTATTTTATAAAAGAGTAGAATAGAATATTCTAGAGAGTATTTAATAATAAGTCAAGTACTACTATAAAGTAAATATTATTAAACTAATTTTAAAGTACTAGTAATAAGCTAAAGGAATAATATAACTATTAACTATAGAAGAATAGAGAGTTTAAAATAGTATCTGAAAATAGTATTAGTATTAGTAGAAATAGTGATAATAATAAGAAGTTCGGATTCTATAGAAGTGGGGAAATTCATTATTTATATAACTAAAATAGAGTTTATTTCAGAAAGGTTAACTTTACATTATATAGAACATTCAAAGCTCCGAGACGCACAAGCTACTAAGAGTTTAAATATTAACTATTCTAATATTAAAGTTTAACTAATTCAAAGTTTAGTTAATATAGATTACAAAGCCTAAATACTAAAAAATAGTTTTCTAGAATAAATAGAAAATATAGAGTTATAAGAGTATTTAAAGACTACTCAAAACCTTTAATACTTTCTATATAGAGAGATAGAATATAGAATTAATAATAGACTTAGCTATAACTCTAATAATCCCCTATAAAATATATAAAATATATAATCTTTTAATAGCTTAGAAAAATCAAAAGATAAAATAAAAACTCTTAAAAACATATAGGATACAATTAGAGAAAATAGAATATAATCAGAAAAACCTAAAACTTTATAAAGAATTTGAAGGAAAAGATCAAAAAAAAGAAAAATCTAAAGACCTTAAAACTTCTAAAGAAGTTTGAAAGAAAAGATTAATCTTTAGAAAAAAGTTGATTTAACTTATTTTCTTTATAAGAGAGAAGAATATTCTAAACTTTATTCTTTAAGTTCCTCTTAATAATATTATTAAATTTAACTTATCTTAAGGGCTTAGTCAAAAAAAATAGTAATATTATTATTTATCTTTATATAATAGAAATTAATCTCCTTATTGCGAATCAAATCTCTTATTAATTAGTTGTATTAAAGGTCTCTAATCTATTTAAAGTTATATACTTCTCGGGAACCCTTTAAAGGAAATTATACTTAGTATATTAAACCCTATAGATACTACTAGTTCTAAGGTACTATTATATAGAGGAAACCTCAGATAGTAAGATATAGTTAGTTAATATAATAACTAATAAATAGGGAAAGTATAGGTTTATTTATTATAGTTACTCTTTATAGTAAGTTAATATAATAGCTAAAAAATACGGAAGATATATCACAAAAGAAAAATATAAGCCTATATCTATTATAGTTACTCTTTAAGGATTATAGTAAGTTACGTAATACTAATACTAGCTAGCTAGTAGTACCTATTACTAGCTATTAATAGTTAGTAACTATTAATAGCTATTAGTAAGAGCTACTACTTAGTAGTAGTTACTATACTTAGTTTATATAATTGGAAAACACGTAGCTACTAGTCACGGTTACTTGCTATAGGATTCGAACCTACTACTCTTACTATAAAACGGTAAAAGCCAGCTAGATATTAAACTCCAACGTCAAGCGGGAATAATATCTCTTATGAAATAATAACGAATATTAATATACTTTACTTTTTTATAGATTTCAGTATTTTTAGCAAGCTTTTTAGCTGATTGATTATCTATAAAGATAATAGGCTTATTTAAAACCCTGAATCCCAGATTAGTATTAATAAATTAGGCTTATTTAAAACCCTGAATTCTAAAGTAATATTAATAAAATTATAATTATTATAAAGATAAATAGCTTTTTTAGTAGATTCTATTAGAGCTATATATTTAGCTTTATAAATAGACAAAGCTACTATTCATTACTTTATAGAACTATAACTTATAATATTATAAAAGTCTAAGCAGAAAATATAAGCTAAAGTAGATTTTCTATTATTTAAATCCCTTACTTAATCTAAATCTATAAACCTAAATAAATTGAAAATATTAATATTACTATAATTATAAATTAATTTATAATTAGAGTTCTTTTTTAAGTAACCCTATATCTTATTAAAAATAACAAGTAGTTATATGAAAAGTCTTTAACTATTTAAGTTATATACTTCTCGGGAATTCTATAAAAAAAGCTATACCTAGTAGTTAGCTCTTACCTTATATACCTACTAGATATTTGTAAAGGTATTAGCTAAAAGCCTGGTAAGGGAAGGAGTAAATAGTAAAAGGTAGGTTTCTATAGGTTATAAGACTTTAACTTAGTAGGCTAATTAGTAGTAGCTATAAGAGGGCTTTTATCTTATAGTAGCCTGAGGCTACTATATCATGTAATCTATATCTATTCCTAGCTATCCTAGCTCTCTATATAAGCTATAAAGTATATCTTTATAACTATCCCCCCCTCTATAGGTTTTAAGCCCTAAGGCTTATAAATACTATATAGCTGTTTTTGAAAAAAAAAAGTTTTACTAGCTATTTGCTGACTATTTAGCGATTAACAAAATAAAAAGGATTCTTCCTATATATATATTAATATATAAGAGTTATCCTATATATATATTAATATATAGGAGTTGTTTATCCTATATATATATTAATATGTGAGGGTTATCCTATATGTATATTAATATATAAGGGTTATTTATCTTATACGTGTATTAATATATAAGGCTCTTATTATTATATTTTAGCGAATAGTGCTTCCTGTAGGTATATTAACCTATAAGGTTCTAGTGTATTAACTGGGATCTTTAGGGCTAAACTTAAGGTATCTGACCTTTTTAGTATATTAACCAGAAATCTTTAGGGTAAATCCTAAAGTATCTAACCTTTTCCTATAAAGTTTCTTATAGCTAATTGAGCTACTAAGGTATTTTATTTATTAATTAGGTATATAGGGCTTTTATTATACTAGGCTTATTATAGCTCTAGCGACTTTTTAGCGACTTTTTAGCGAGGCATTCGTAGTAATTCTTATAAAGTACTTTTATTATGCTATATGGCTCTAGGTTTTACCTAGCTCTAGGGATTTTTAGTGAGTTTTTAGTAAAGTATTTGTAGTAAACCTTCGTAAGCTACTTGCTTTTTAGGGTACTTTTTCTATGCTATGTAGTCCTAGGTTTAAAATAGCTCTAGGGACTTTTTAGTAAGCTTTTAGTAGTAAAGCGTTTATAGTAAACCCTTATAAAGTAGCCTAGTCTCTAGTAAAACGTATAGAATTCATTATAGTAATAAATAGTTATAGTATAGCCTAACTTGCTATATACTTTATATAAGGGGTACTTTTTAAAATATAACCTCTTTACTAGGGGGCTTTCAGGCTCCCCATAACGTTTAGTTACTAACCCCTTAGTAGTAGTAGTATTCCTAATACTACTAATAGATATTCCCTAAGGCTCCTAAAAAGTTTCCTAGAAATATTTAGCTACTAGGGCTACTACTTTAAATACCTAATTATTAAACTTCTAGTACTATAAATATTACTATAGTTTAATTTTAAGGTAATAGAAAAATGTAAAAGTATAAAGCCTCGAAACCTCTAGCTTAGGGGTACCTAAAACTCTATAAATAGCTAACTATTTAGTATAAAACTTTAGTAGGGACTAGCTTTTATATTAAAGTATATAAAGTATATTATAGAGGTATAGTTTTTGTAATATAGGGTTAGTTAATAAATAGCGAGTAAATACTATAAAATCAGCTTATATAAAGTTATATAGGGTATAATAGTAGTTATATTACTAGGTCTATAGGCTATATACTAGCTTAGTTATAGCCTACTAGATCTAGTATACTATAGAGGTTTCTAGGTATAGAGAATAACTATCTTAAATCACTATTAGCTAATCCTCAATTTTATATAAAGTAGTACTTTTATAAAGAAAGCTATATAGGTAACTAGGGGGCTTCAAGTAATCCTTATAGTTAATAGTAGTTATTTTATAAGCTAATAGTATAGGGGTTACTATACGTTTACTACTAGATAGCTAAGCTAATATTATTTCTATAAAGGATAACTATTATTCAAGGAAGTATATAAGTGTTACTATAGTTACTATTTGATATTTAGGCGACGTAGTTACTATTTAAGGTTTAGGTAGTGTAGTGGAGGTTATATATTTGCTTATAGTAGTAGGTTTAGTAGAGTTTTCTACTAAGCGTTTAGCAACTATATATTCGCTAGCTATTCGTCGTAATAGAGCTATTACTAAAATCCCAGCCTTACCCCTCTAAGAAGTAGAAGTTAAAGAATTATAAAGGTATTAGCTAAAAGCCTAGTAAGGGAAAGAGTAAATAATAAAAAGTANTAGTAAAATATTATTTTTAGAAGTATTATAATTAAAAGTTTTAACTAGAGCAAAAAGGAAATACTCGAGATATTATTTATAAAGCTTACTAACTTCTAAAAAAATATTTAGGGTTAACTAATATACTAATAAGGCTTTCTATAACTAGCTTATAAGTATATACCGCGGTATATTAGAATACTAAGTAGTACTCTTTAGCCCTATACTAATTTCTTAGAATCTCTATAACTAGTTATATTTAGCTATAAGTAATACTATAGTATTCTAAAAGTCGTAATACTTTTAGAGTATTAGAAATAATAGTAATATACCTAAAAAATAGTTTTAGACTAATTATATACATAATACGCCTCGAGGTAATACTTAAAACTATAACTATACTTTTAGCTACTCCTTACTATTTTAGAGTAAATATTACCATCCTCTAACTTTTATATATACTTGTAATAATAAGAAATATTATGGATGGTTATATTAAAGGTCTCTGATCTATTTAAAGTTATATATTTCTCCGGGACCCTTTAAAGGGAGTTATACCTAGTTATTAGCTCTTACTGTATTTACCGTAAAGATATTACTAGTATTAAGGAACTATTTAAATAGAGGAAACTTTAAGTAGTAAACATAGTTAGTTAATATAATAGCTAATAAATACGGAAGGTATATCCTAATATATATAAAGGGAAAGTATAAGCCTATATCTATTATAGTTATTCTTTAAAAATTATAGTTATATAATACTAAATACTAGCTAACTAGTAAAGCTTATTACTAGCTATTAATAGTTACTAGTTATTAATAGTAAGTAGTAAGAGCTAATAGTTAGTAGTAGTTATTATAATTAGTTTACGTAATTGGAAAGTATATAGCTACTAGTCGCGTTTGCCTACTATAGGATTCGAACCTACTACTTTTACTATAAAACGGTAAGAGCTAGCTAGACGTTAAACTACTATATCAAGTAAGACTTATTAAAAATAATAAAATATTCTTTAGAAAGATTTAAAAAAAGTCTAGATATAGTTATAACAGCTAAAATAATATCTAGCCTAGTTTTTAAAACTAAATATAATAAAGCTCTGAATTCTTTTTAAAATTCTTATATTTCTTATTCTAAAGTAACATCTTTATTCTTAATGAATTTAAATTTATTATCTATTAGAGTATTAAATCTATAAATATTCTTTTTATTAAATCTTATAATAATTTTATCAGTATATTTAAACTAATTTCTTTCTAATACTCGATTTATTTAGTTAGTAGTTAAATTATTACCTAAAAAAGTAATTAGTTATCCTAAATCCTAAACTTTAATATTCATTTTAAAGTTATTATAAATATACTTCAAAGTTATATAATTATTAGCTCCTAATAGCATATCGTTAATATAACAAATGTAAGGATATACCCCATAGCCTGTACGGAGAGCCAGGATAGCTAGGAACAGACATAGATCACATAATATAGTAGCCTCAAGCCACTATAGGATAAAAGCCCTCTTACAGCTACTACTAGTTAACCCACCAAGTTAAAGTCTTATAACCTACAGAGACCTACCTTTTACTATCACTCTTTCCCTTACTAAGCCTTTAACTAATACCCTTACAATTCTTCAACTTCTACCTCCTAGAGGGGCAGGGCTAGGATTTTAGTAATAGCTCTATTACAATAAACAATCACCAAACACTCAGCGGAAAACTCTGCCGAATATATAGTAACTACGTCACCTAAACATATAGCAACCCCTACACCACCTAAACCTCAAATAGCAACTACGTCGCCTGAATATACAGCGACTACAGTACTCATACACTTTCTCGAATAATAGTCCTCTTTTATAGAGATAATATCAGCTCAGCTATCTAACGGTAAATACATAGCAACCCCTACGCCATTAATTCATAACTATAAGGATTACTCAAAACCCCCCAGTTACCTATATAACCTTCTTCATAAAAATACTACCCTATACAAAATTAAAGATTAGCTAATAGCGATTCAAAATAGCTATACTCTACACCTAGGGGCCTCCGCAGCACACCAGATCTAGTAAGCCATAACCAAGCTAATATATAACCTATAGACCTAGTAGCGTAATTACCGCTACACTCTATCACCAGACCCTACATAGGCCAACTTTACAGCATTCATTTACCATTCATTAACCAACCCTACTTTACAAGAACTACACCTCTATAGCATACTTTATACGCTTCGACATAAGGGCTAGAAGTCCCCACTAAAGTTTTACACCGAATAGTCAGCTATTCATAAAGCCCTAAGTACCCCTAAACTAGAAACATCGAAGCCTTATACCTTCGCCTTCTTCTATTACCTCAAGGTTAAGCTATAGCAATACTTATAACACCAGAAATTCGATAACTAGGTACCTAAAGCAGTAGCCCTAGCAGCTAAATACCTCTAGGAAACCTTTCAGGAACCTCAGGATATATCTATTAGCAGTATCAGGCACGCCACCACCGAGGGGTCGGCGCCTGAACACTATGGGGAAACTAATACTAAAAGGCCCCCGGCAAAAAAGTCACGCCTTGAAAAGCACCCTAAGGGCCATCCCTCGTACAAAGCATACAGCAAATTAAGCCATACTATAGCTACTTATTACCATAACGAATTCTATACGTTTTACCAGAAACCAAGCCACCCTATAGAAGTTTACCATAAACACCTCACTACCGAGAACTCGCCGACAAACCCCTAGAACTATACAAAACCTAAAGCTACATAATATAGCAAAAATACCTAGAAGGCAAATTACCTACTACCCTATAAAGGTTTACCATAAACGCCTCGTTAAAGGTTTACTAAAAATTCCCTAGAACTATATTAAGCCTAGGAATCCCCAGAGCTATATAGAACCTAAAGCTACATAAGAAAACCTAGAAAAACCTACCAGTAAATATACACCGATACCTCAAAGGCCTAATCAGCTACAGGAAACCCTAATACCTAATCAGTATTAAAAAAAGGTTAGATACCCTAAGTTTAACCCTAAAGATTTCTAGTTAATATACTAAAGGGGTCAGACACCCTAGCAAACCTAAAAATCCCAGTTAATATACCAAAACCTCACTAATAAACAGGAGACCTCATAGGTTAATATACCTACAGGAAGCACTATTCGCTTAATATAGTAATAGGAACCTCATACGTTAATACACATATAAGATAAATAACCCTTATACATTAATACACATATAGGATAACCCTTACACATTAATATACATATAGGATAAACGACTCCTATACATTAATATATACCTAGGATAACCCTTATACATTAATACACGTATAGGAATAAATCCTTTTATTATCAATCACCAAATAGTCAGCAAATATCTAGCGAAGCTATTTTTTTCGAAAGCGGCCATGTAGCGTTTACAGGCCTTAGGGCCCAAAGCCTTTAGAGGGGGGGATAGTTATAAGGATATGCCCTATAGCTCGTACAGAGAGCCGGGATAGCTAGGAATGGACATGGATCACGTGATATAGTAGCCTCAGGCTACTATAGGATAAAAGCCCTCTCACAGCCACCACCAGTTAGCCCACCAAGTTAAAGTCTTACAACCTACAGAGACCTACCTTTTACTATCACTCCTTCCCTTGCCAGGCCTTTAGCCAATACCCTTACAACAAGCTTAAGTAGCTAAGGATTTCTTTCTTTTAAGGGTAATATTAAGAATAAAACTTCTTTTATTATAAAAAGAAACTTTAAAACTAATTTTATATAAAATCGATTTAAAGTATTAATACTATATCTTAAAACTTTATTTTAACCTATATAGAACCTTATTTAGTAAATAAATAAAAGACTAATTCTTGTAGTTTTTATTTAAAACTAAACTTTTTGAATCTTCATTATAAATATAGCTAGTAAATAACTTAATATATATCTTTTTATTAATTTTAGTATTTAGTTACTTTTGCTCTATATTTGGAATAGTATCTAAGCTCTTTACCCTATATACAGATTTAACTATAAATTCTATCCGATAATGATATTCGTGCTAATACTAGCTTATAACTAGTTAAAACGGTAATAAAATTACTTGTTATTATAGATAATTATACCTCTAGTTCTAATATTTAACTCTATAGTAATAGAAGACCTCATAGTAATAATCTATTTAAAAAAAGCCTTATTAAGACTAACTAAAGCTTAATATATATAGCTAAAAGTAATTATTAAAGTTATGAAGTTAAGAATTTTTTTAAATTTGTTGAAAATAGAATAAGATAGAATACTTACTTTAAAACGTAAAAGCTAAGTATTCTATAATCTATTACTCTTCTATAACTTTTGTAATAGAATTAAAATCTCCCCGGAATTTATATAGCTATATTTAAAAGGATAACTATATAATAAATATAGAAATATCTAGCTATAACTATTTATTACGGGCTATACCTAGCTAGTTGACTCTAGCTTTACCTAAGTCTCGATAACTATACCTGAGAAGTTAGGTACTAGTAGGCTACTAGTAAGCCCCTAGTATTACCCCTAAGTAAACTTTTTATACTTTTCGCGAGAATTTCTCTTTTACTTTTTAGTTCT
>RYZW01000197.1:24676-44821 GCA_004367215.1 Colletotrichum trifolii | reverse complement strand
TATACCTATATTATAAAAAAGCTATTATTAAAGTTATATTTTAGGTAACTTTAGATAGAAGATAACTATATTATATATAATACTAATACTTAATAAATAAAATATAGTAAAAGAAGAGTTATAGTATACCTAGAATACTAAGAAAAACCTACTAGGATTCAGGAAATTTAATTAGTATACTTTTTAAATATAAATTCTTTTTTAATTATATATAAGAGGATTACTAAGACGTGAAACTTAGTACTAGGGGCTTACTAAGTAATATCTATTAGCCTCGAGGATATCGAGAAAACTCTAGTACTAAAAACCCTAGTTAATCTAAGGAAATATATCCTAGTAAATATATTTAAAGAATTCCTAAACCTATTTAACCTAGAGAAAACTTACTAGGTACCTACTAGTAAAANGTATTTACTAATAAAAGGTTACTAGATTATATAATCCTATTAATACTTAATAAAAATAGGAAAGATCCCCCCTTACTTTAAAGCCCCCTCTATAATATATTATAATAAAAACTACTAATACTTAAGAAAACACTAGAAAATCTCCTTAATAAAGAGTTTATTAAAACTAGTAAATTAACTACTAAAGTATTTATCTTCTTTATTAAAAAGCCTAGTAGAAATATTAAGTTTTATATAAACTATAAAACTTTAAATATAATTATAAAAAAAGATAAATACCTATTACTTCTTATATTAGAAACCCTCTAGAGGGTTACTAGTATTTACTAGTTTATAAAACTTGATATTATTATAACTTTCTATAAAATATAGATTAAAGATAAAAACTAGGAGAAAATAGTATTTTATATTTAGTATAGTTTTTTTTAAGTAGATTATTTACTCTTTTAGGTTTACTAAAGTTTTAGTAATATTTTAATAGTATATTAATAAGATATTATATAAGGGAGGGGCTGATAGCTCGCTCTCTACTACGATTATTAGTAAATATATTACCCTCTAAAGTATAACTTTAACCCTTTTACCCCCCCTTACTAACTACTATAACTAGTTTTTAATTAATCTGGGGCTAAACCCCTCGTAGCTATAGTAGCTAGTATATTTACTTTGTGTTAACTTTTTCGATAATAAATAACCGATAACTCCTTCTACGATAACCTTACGCCTTTATACTTTCATACTTTCACGCTTTTATAGTTATTAATATATAATTTGAATATCTCGAGATATTTAATTACTACTTATTATAAATATTCTATTCGAATATTTATTATAACTTTAATATCTATAACCTCAATATTCTTTAGACTAAACTTTAATAACTCCTAAGATGAGACTTTATACTACTAATACGAAAGTTCTCTACTATTAATATAAACTAATTTATAATCTCTATATAAGTATAGTAGGATTTAGCTTACTCTTATTAGTGAATAATCTTAATATATTAATTAATTATAGCTAATAGTTAACTTATAAATAATATTTATATAAATATAAATATTCTTAGTATAACTAGATAGTTTATAAAATTTCTATAATTATATTACTATAATATTCTAAAATATCTAATAATTAGTATTATAGTGATATATTATGGTTAGATTGAAGGTTTTTAATATATTTAAAGTTATATGCCTCTCGGAAACCTTGTAAGGGAAGCTATACCTAGTAGTTAGCTCTTGCCTAATACACTTACTAGATATTACTAGTATTAAGGAATTGTTTAAATAGAGAAAACCTCAGGTAGTAAGATATGGTTAGTTAATACGATAGCTGATAAATAGAAAGTATATATATACCTATATCCGTTATAGTTACTTTTTAAGGATTGTAGTTATATAATACTTTAATTACTCTTTAAGAATTATAGTTATATAATACTAATACTAGCTAGCTATACTACTTATTACTAGCTATTACTATTAATAGTTACTAGTTATTAATAGTAATAGTTATTAGTAAGTACTAATAGCTAGTAGTAGTTACTATATAGTTTACATAACTAGCAGGAACGCTAGTCGCGGTTACCCGCCGCAGGATTCGAACCTACTACTATTACTATTATAGTAAGAGCTAGCTAGACGTTAAACTACTACGTCAAGCAGGTAAATAAAGTTAATAGACTTATTTAGTTGAATCTTTAAATGTAGTAGTAGCTAGAATAGCTATAAGCCTATATAAGTTTACTTATACTTCTTATCTTATATTAATTTATTAGTATAATATTATCAGAGTTCTTATAGTTTTTTAGTTTCTATTATAATATCTCTAGTTTTTAGGATAAAGATATTAAGTTTTTCTATCTCTTTTTTTGAATTATAGTATAAGTAATAAAAATAGATAAAAATTTCCCTTTTATTATAATTAAATCTAGGTATACTTAGGTTTTAGTATAATACTAACTCTTTAGTATAATATTATATAAATAACTAGTATTCTCCCTATTATACTTCTTTAAACTTTTACTTATATAACTTCTCTTATATCTCTAGGTTAATATGTTATTAGTAAATAAATATAATAAAGTTAGTTTTGGTAGGTTTATTTTCTAGGCTAGTTTTATAATTATTTTATTCTATTTAGAGTTAAAGTACTAGTTTTATAATTATCTACTAGATCTATTAGTTAATTATATTATTCAGTTAGATCTAGTAGTTATTTTTAAATAATAGTAATCTAGTTATTAGTTTTTTAATTATAAACTGTTCTCTTATTATTTTATAGTTATATAAAAATCGTATCTCCTAACTTTTGAGTAGTCTAAATATTACTAATTACTTTACTAGTTATTAGATAAATACTATAATTTATTCTTTATAAATCTTTTATTATTTTTATATATACTTTTAATATATTACTATCTAGGATTATATAGTTCTAAATATTTTACTTTAAATACTTATTAGGTGTAATTATCAGTAAAAATAGTAACTATAATAATACTTAGGATTAATTATTAAATCCTAGTATTAGTTATTAAAAACCTAATAATTATTTAGCTTTTAGAGATATAGTAGAAATTACTTTACTTCTTTTTTTATATTAGGAAATAAGTATTCCCTCTTATAAGATATATCTTATATAATATCCTCTAATAAGTACCTTTTCTTAATATCTTTAATATACTATTAATAAAAGTTTATATTAATACTAAATTCCCGCTTAATATAGTAGTTTAACGTCTAGCTAGCTTTTACTATTACGGTAAGAGTAGTAAGTTCAAATCCTGTAGTGGGCAAGCACGACTAGTAGGTATATACATGCTTTCCGATTACGTAAACCATATAGTAACTACTACTAGCTATTAGTACTTATTAATAGTTGTTGGTAGTTAGTAATTATTAATAGCTAGCAACTATTAATAGCTAACTATTAATAGCTAGTAATAGGTATTATAGCTAGCTAGTATCTAGTGTTACGTAACTGCGATCCTTAAAGAGTAATTATAACTAATAGATGAAAATCTATATGTACTTTCTATTTGTCAGCTATTATATTAACTAACTACGTTTATTACCTGAGGTTTCCTCTATTTAAACGGTTCCTCAGTACTAGTAGTATCTATAGGGTAAATANCTAGTAGTATCTATAGGGTAAAACAAAGTAAGAGCCGATAAGTAGGTATAAATACCTTTGAAGGGTCCTAGAGAAACATATAACTTTAAATAGATCAGAGACTTTCAATACAACCCACTATAGCTAGTTACTTGTTATTTAGCTAGAGTTACTTTAATTTAGTAGAATTATACTATTTATAATAAAGAACTACTAGTAATAGTATTATATCTAGAAATATAGTTAGTAGAATTATATATAGGTTATAGTAGAGCTATTTACTATTTTCTCTAACTATAAAACTTTAGAATATTTTATAACCCTAGACTTATCTTAGAATAATAAACTAAATAAGTAAAAGTTTTATTAAAGTTTAACTTTATTTAAAATTATTACTTAACTTATTTTATAGAGTATTTTAATATTTTCTATTAATAAGACTAAAATAATATAATAGAACTAAAATTTGTAATATAAATCTTCTAGTTTCTCTAGGTTAATTATAAAAATAAGGAAAAGCTTTTCCTAGTAGTTTTAATTTATAATATATAGATAGAGAAGGACTAAGGAAAGGTTATATAAATAGGGGATAATTACTCGTATACTACTAATAAATTACTAGATAGGTATACTATATTCTAGAATACTATATTACTAGTACTATAAAACTAAATAATTATAATAATACTAGTATATAAAGTTTACTTAGAAACTATCTACTAAGTAGTAGTAGTTATATTAAAGGTCTCTGATCTATTTAAAGTTATATACTTCTCTGGGACCCTTTAAAAGTAGTTATACCTAGTTATCAGCTCTTACCTCATTTACCCTATAGATACTACTAGTACTGAGGAACCGTTTAAATAGAGGAAACCTCAAGCAGTAAACGTAGTTAGTTAATATAATAAGTAATAAATAGGGAAAGTATAGGCCTATCTATCGTAGTTACTTTTTAAGGATCGCAGTTACGTAATACCAGATACCAGCTAGCCGGTAGTACCTATCGCTAGCTATTATATTAATAATTACTAGCTGTTAATATTAACGGCTATTAGCAGGCGCTATCAGCTAGTAGCGGTTGCTACATATGGTTTACGTAATCGGAAGGCACATATATATATATACCTACCAGTCGCGCTTGCCCGCCGCTGCACGTGGCCACCGGTCGCGCTTGCCCGCTGCAGGATTCGAACCTACTGCTCTTGCCGTGAAACGGTAAGAGCCAGCCAGACGTTAAACCACTACGTCAAGCGGGAATAAAAGTTAATAATACTACTAAAGCTTGTTATAATTACTACTAATTCTTAATAAGTTTAAATTATAAATTTCTATTAGCTTTATAATAGAACTACTATTCATTATAGAAAAAGACTTAAGGTTCTTTATAGTATTTATATATTAATTATTAAAATATATCTAATTATACATTATAATATTTATAATTACTAAGATTTATATAGAGAAGCTTGAGGATATTTAGTAGTAGTTCTAGAATTTCCCTATATTTATTATTACTTACTATAATTTAATTTAAATTAATATTTTTTGAATAATATTATATTAATTAATAGGGATATAATGACTATTATTAATATTATTTTACTTCTAAATGAATAGTAAAATAGAGAAAGTAATACCTGAAATTTAAGTTTTCCTATAAATATAAATCATTTCTTATAACTAAACTAGCTAGCTTATATTACTACTTACTAATTAGTATCAAATAATAAAAGTTCTTTAATAATTGAAGTTAACCTAAATAAACTCTTAAATCAGTTTAATATTATATTTATCCTATACTCTTAAATAATAAATCTAACTATATATTCTAGTTTAAGATAAATCTTAGTTTTCTTATTTTACTTTAAAAATAGTATTACTATAACTTAAGAAGTAATAGTATATATATAATAACGCGATAAAATAACTATAAATAAAATATCATAAATAGCTAAGTTCAAGTTAGGGATAAAGTATGACTATTACTACGCTATATTAAAATAAATCAAGTAAATAAGAAGCTTGACTAAATATCTTCTAAGTATAAAGTTATTAATATACTAAAACTACTAAATACTATATCAGATATCTTTATGAATATTTACTTAATATTCTATATTTATTTTATTAAATAAGCAGAGGATAACCTATTATTATAATAATAACATATAGATATCTATTTAAATCCTATTCTAGTCTTTACAAGGGAAAATACTAAGACCTAGTGGAATTATAATATTAAAGAAATACTAGTAGTAAAGAATATACTAGGGCGAAGATATAACTATAATATATTAGTTAAATAGAAAAGTTATAATAATTTAATATAAGAACCCTTAGAAAACCTTACTAATAATAAAGCTATACTATAATTCAAGTTATGATATAGGGATTCTAGAAAAAGCAATAGCTTAATATCAATTTACTAATAGTAAAAAACTATATAAACTATCAATTAAGTAATATAATAGCTCCTAGGGGATATATATAACTAGTTACTAAACTTACCCCTAAAATACGAAATAAATAAATTAAATAAAAAGATTAGTATTATTTTATACCTCTTTATACTTATAGAATTCCTCTTCTCTTTTATTATTATCTTCTTCTTTCTCCTTTTTACTATTAAAAATAGTAATAAGTAATACCTATTTATAAATAAAGTATTATTAGTGTTAGTAAGAAGTAGTAATTAAATAGTAGTAATAGATAAGTAAGTTAGTATTAATAGGGCTAGAGATATAGCTTAAATATTAGTAAAGTATAGTATGACTACTAGAATATATAATAATATTTTATTATAAAGAAATTAGTATAATAAAAATAAGGAAAAAGAAGGGGAGAGATTTATTATTATTTATATATTACTACTAAAACTAGTAATAACTTACTTAGGCGTAGAAGTAGAAATAGGGGTAAGAGTATTTTAATATAAAAAGAAGGGGTAGTAAGTATAGTATAGGCAAAAGCTTCTTATTAAATATAATATCAATAATTATTATAGTATTAAACTATAGTAGAAAACTCTAGTCAAAGGATAATAGTATAGTAGCTTTTAATATTATTTCTCTCTTAAGAAATAGTAATTATAAGAGTAATAATATATTTACTAACTATAATTAAGTAGTTAACCTAATAGCTAGTAAGATATAGCTTAGAATTAGTAGTAAAGAAATAGGAGCTTTACTTATACTTATTTTTTAATTTTAAGTATTAGTAGTAGGATTAGCTATAACCTAGTATAAAGAGATAGTTAATACTACTCTTATTTTACTTAGAATAATAATTTAAGTAAATAGAAATAATTATATTAGAAAGCTAGTTATCTTTATTATTAGAACTACTTTTAATAATATAACTACTATAAATATAAATAGTAAATTTAGAAGAAGTATAGTAATGAGAAGTGTTATTATTAAGAAGTCTAGAACTAGTAATAATAATAGTTAATATATTAATAAATAAATTATAGGAAGAAGAAAGAAAGTAGAAAAGTAGTAAAAGAGTAATGTTATAATAAGTATAGATTAAGGAGATCTACTTGATGTAGTAGTTTGATATCTAGCCGGCTCTTACTATTATAGTAAGAGTAGTAGGTTCGAATCCTGTAGCAAGTAAGTACGACTAGTAATTATATACTTTCCGGTTATATAAACTATATAGTAACTACTACTAGCTATTAGTACTTACCGTTATTAGCTATTAATAGCTAGCGACTATTAATAGCTAGTAATAGGTACTACCAGCTAGCTAGTATTAGTATTATATAACTATAATCCTTAAAGAATAACTACGACGGATATAAGCCTATACTTTCCCTTTATAATATACTTTCCGTGCTATTAATAGCTAGCGACTATTAATAGCTAGTAATAGGTACTACCGGCTAGCTAGTATTAGTATTATATAACTATAATCCTTAAAGAGTAACTATGATAGATAAACCTATACTTTCCCTATTTATTACATTTTATATTAATTAACTACGTTTCCTACCTAAGGTTTCCTCTATAGTTTCTACGGTTCCTTAGAACTAGTAGTATTTATAGGGTTTATAAAATAAGAGCTAATTACTAGGTATAGCTTTTTTTAAAGGGTTCCCAAGAGGTATATAACTTTAAATAGATCAGAGACCTTTAATACAACCCTATATAATAGATTAAGGAGTTATATAAGTCTAAAAAAAAGAAAAGAGAATTATATAAAAAAGGAAAAAAGGAATTTCTTATAGATTAAAAGAAGGAGAAATATAATATAGGATTATTTAGGATAAATATAATAGAAATTTTCTTATTAGTAGGATTATTTAATATTAATAGTATTCAAATTTTCTTATTAGTAGAACTATTTAATATTAATAATACTAAGAGAAAATATCTTAGATAGATTCTTCTTATTAGTTAAGTTAGTTTAAGTAGTTAGAAGTTACTAGTATATTATAAATCTATTAATATTGTATATTAGTATAGTAATAAAATAGAAACGTAATAGGGAATATATTATAAACTTAAGTTTTAAAGTTTATATAAAATACTACTATAAAGGTTCTATATAATTACTATTCTTATAATCTAGTAGAAAGTTTTTACTTTAAATATAAACTCTTTAAGTTTATTATAATTCTATTAAGGTACTACTAATGTATTTCTCGTAACTAGCTTCTAATACCTATTCTTTAAAGAGTTTTTTTTAAAGGGTAAGGTCTTTTTTTTATTATTCATAACTGTTATTATCTAGTTATAAAGTCTAAATATTAGTATTAGAAGTTACTAGTAAGTAAGTAAATTATAGTTTATTTATTTACTTTTACTCTATACCTAGAATAATATCTTAGCCCTTTACTTTATATATAGATTTCACTATAAACTTTACCTAATAATAGTATATATACTAATACTAGCTCACAACTAGTTAAACTAATAATGAAATTACTTATTATTATAGATAATTATACCCCCAATTCCGATATTTAACCCTATAGTAATAGAAGACCTTGTAGTAATAGTCTATAGTAACTAAAAGTAACTACTAAAGTTGTAAGGTTGAGAATCTTTTTAAACTTCTTAAAAATAGAATAAAATAGAATACTTATTTTAAGACATAAAAGCTAGGTATTCCGTAATCTATCGCTTTACTAGAACTAAACTATCTTTAGTATAGCTTAGTAGCTAGAATAGTAATATACTATAGTTTTACAATAGAACTAAAATCTCCTCCAAATCTATATAATTATCTATAGAAAGATAATTATAAGATAAATATAGAAATATCTAGCTATAACTATTATAACTAAAACTATTAATATATTAAACTAAATTTTAATAAAGTTATTCCGAATATTATGATTAAAAATTACTCTATAGATATTTAAAATAAAATTATCTAGTTATCTTATAAGTTACTATACTAAGCTAATAATACCGGAGACTAGGTATTAATTAGATAATACTTTAGTATTAGTACTTTATTATAATACTAGTTACTAGATATTTTAGAATATTATAATATTATAATTTTAGGAGTTTTAGAAGTTATCTAGTTATACTAGAAATATCCGTATCTATATAAATATTATCTATATATTAACTATATTTACTTAATATATTAAAACTATTTACTAATAAGAGTAAGCTAAGTCCTATTATACTTATATAGAGATTATAAATTAGTTTATATTAGTAGTAGAGAACTTTTATATTAGTAGTATAAAGTCTTATCCTGGAGATAAGTAAAGTTTAGTAGTAATATTAAAGCTATAGATATTAAGGTTATAATAAATATTTATATAGAATACTTATAATTAGTAGTATTGAATATCTCGAGATATTTAAATTATATATAGTTATAAGGGTATAAGGGTATAAGAGTATAAGGTTATTATAGAAAGAGTTATTAGTTATTTATTATCTACGAAAAAGTTAATATAGGGCGGGTATACTAGCTATAACTATAAGGGGTTTAGGCCTAGATTAACTAGAAGCTAGCTATAATAGTTAATAGAAAGGTAAGAAAGCTGAAATCGTACTTTAGGGGGTAATATATCTACTAATAGTCGCAGTAGAGAGTAAGCTATTAGCCCCTTCTGTAAATTATAGTTTATATTTTATAATAAAGTAGTTTGTAGTACTATAATATATATAGATATTAGTTTATATATATATCTAGATAACTATAAAGTTTACTAACTAAGTTCTTTATATCTCTACAATAAGAGTTAATTAGGGTTTACTAGTTATAGTAATTTACTTATTTAATTCTTTATAGTAAAAAATAATAGTAGTATAGTAGTATTATACTAGTACTAGGGTAGTTAAAGTTATGTTTATACTTATTATCTATATATCTTATTCTAATTAATTATTAGTTCTAGTTAGGATAGAGATTATAATTAGCTATAGTTTTATAATTCTATATTAAAGATCTCAAAGTTGATTATAATTATATAGTAGTACTAGATAGTAGTATAATAATTTATCTAGCTAATATTATAGCTAATAGTAGTTATCTAAATTTAGTAGGAGAGAACTAGGTAGAAGTAGTTTAGTTAGATATTTCTTACTTAAGAGTATTTCCCTACTTATCTTATAGTTAATTTAAGCTTAATAAAGAATTTAATAAATATCTTTTTAAATTCTTAATAGAAATAGTAAACCTTCTTACAAGTTTAAATATCCTAAGAGGATTTTTTATAGTATTTAGTAAAAAATTAGAGAGATAGATTAATATTTTAATAATACTAAAGTTTTTATATTATATAAAAATTACTAGTTTATATCTAGATTTTAAGTAATAGGCTTGTTTATAAGAACTGCTAGAAATCTTCAGGTCTTTTAATAAAAGCTTAGTTAACCTCTAACTTATACTATATAGTTATCTACTATATAGGAAAGTAGAAGGTATTACTACCAAAAGGAGTATTAATAAGGAGTAGTTCTGTTTTAGAAAAAGTACTTATAATGTTTATAGAGCTATATTATTATTTTATTAGAGTTATATAAAGATATTTTAGAGGGTTTAGGTTTTATGTTTTACTAAGTTAGTTTATTATTAGTTTATTAGAACTTCTATTAAGAGCTCTAGAATAGTAATACTTATCATTATCTATTATTATCTATTATTCTTTTAATTGTTTATTATTTACTATTCAATTAAATTTAGATAAGAAGGGAGAGGCTAATAGTTCGTTCTCTACTATAACTATTAGTAGATATATTGCCCCCTGAAGTATAATTTTAGCTTTCTTACCCTCTTACTAATTACTATAGCTAGTCCCTAGTTAATCCAGGGCTAAACCCTTTATAGCTATAATAGCTAGTATACCCGCGCCATATTAACCTTTTCAATAATAAATAACTAATAACTCCTTACGTAATAACCTTACACCCTTATACTTTTATAGCTATATATAATTTAAATATCTCGAGATATTTAATTATTACTAATTATAAGTATTCTATTCAAATATTTATTATAACTTTAATATCCGCGACCTTAATATCCCTACTAAGCTTTACTTACTCCTAAGATAAGATTTTATACTACTAATATAAAAGTTCTCTACTACTAATATAAACTAACTTATAATCTCTATATAAATATAATAAGATTTAATTTATTCTTATTAGTAAAGATTCTTAATATATTAATTATAGCTAATTTATAAATAATATATATATAGATATAGATATTCCTAGTATAACTAGATAGGTTTTAAAACTTTTATAATTATATTATTATAATATTCTAAAATATCTAGTAACTAGTACTATAGTAGTATATTAATATTAAAATACTACTTAATTAATACCTAGTTTTTAATATTATTAGTTTAATATAGTAAATTATAGACTGGCTAGATAATCTTTTTTTAAATATCTATAAATTACTTATTAATTATAATATTTAAGATAATTTTATTCAGGTTTAGTTTAATAAAATAATAGTTTTAGTTATAATAGTTATAGTTAGATATCTCTATACCTATTTTATATTTCTTTTTTTATATATAGCTATATAGATTTCGATGAGATTTTAGTTCTATCGTAAAAGATATAGAAGAGTAATAGATTATAGAATACCTAGTTCTTAGTATTCTATTTTATTCTATTTTTAAGAGATTTATAAAAATTCTTGATTTTATAACCTTAGTAGTTATTTTTAGCTATATATATTAAGCTTTAGTTTTAATAAAGTTCTCTTTATATAGATTATTACTATAAAGTTATCTAATATTATAGGGTTAAATATTAGAACTAGAAATATAATTATCTACGATAATAAATAATTTCATTACTATTTTCATTAGTTATGAACTAGTATTAGTACGAATACTATTATCGGGAAAAACTTATAGTTAAATCTATATATAAGGTGCAAAGCTTAGATACTATTCTAGGTATAAAGTAAAAGTGACTAAATAAATTTAGATAAGAAGTTTATTAATATTAGAAACTAGTTATAAGAGATGTTTTAGTAGTGCTTTAATAGTATTATAATAAATTTAAAGTGTTTATATTTAAAGTGAAAATTCTTTACTAGATTATAAGAGGAGTAGTTATATAGAGTTTTAATAGTAATATCTAATATAAGCTTTAAGGTTTGGGTCTATGATAATTGAAATATTTTATTTAAACATTAAAGAATTTAACTTATCTTTTGAATTTGATTTAATTACTTATATTACTATTCTTAAGTTTTGAGATGTAGAAATCATAAAGAGTTATAAAAAAATTTAAATCTTTTCTTATAATAACTATAATGTTATTTCTTATATAAATCTTTTTAGTAATATCTATTAGACCTTATTAATTCTCTCTATACTTACTCTGATAATAATAAAGTTATCTAAAGTATCTAATTTAGGTATTTTAAGAACTTATTAATATTATTTATTCTTTAGAAACTATCTTAAAAGTAATTCTTAAGAAGACTTTAGAAGAGAGGTTTAATGAATAATTACTTTGAAATTAAAATTGTCATATAAATTATAAGTTTTAGCTTTGTTTAAAAGTATTATGTTAAATGAATCACTAACTAGCTCTCAAGGAATAAAAGAAGAGTATTTTCAATATATGTCTTGATATTTAAAATATATAAGATTATTATATATATATATATATATATATATATATTGTCTAGTAGGTTTTTAGTCTTTTAAGACTCTTACATATTATATGAAATTAAGAGGCAAACATCTAATATATGCTATATATAATTAAATATAGCTATATGTACTATATAAAACTTTAATTTAAGCAGTTTAAATAAAGTAAACCCTATAGAAATGGCTAGTATCTAAGATTGAATTAGTGCAAATTCTGAGATTAAAGTATATTCTTTTACTAATCATATAAGATATATTTCTTGTTTTTTCTTAATTAAAAATTACTACATTATTCAAATAAATCAGAAATCTGGTTAACATTATAATATTATAGTATTAAGTGGTATATTTCAGAATTTCTATTACTTTATAGTAATATAATAATTTGATATTTTCTTTAAGTGATAATAATAATAATTATCTGATTATTATCTAAAAAGTTTAATATTCTAATAATAAAATATAATTCTTTAAATCCTAAAGTAATATAACACTTATACTTCTTAGCTTTACCAATGTTAAGATAGCATGAGAAACTATAAGTAATATATTATGGAGTTTAGACTAGTAGAAGTAAAGCCTTAGTATCAATAGACTTTTGCGCCGAAATTCTATATCCATTCCACCATTTACAACCAAGCCCCGAGCATATTCATACGCCGAGAACCCTTGCAAAAGCAGCCATCATCTTGGTAAACCTTACGGCACCCGAAACCTCTTGTCTTTCCTTACCCGACCCCTAGAGGCCAAGCCAAACTCCCGACGCTGCACCTCGCCGGTTTGCCACTCGATATGCTGCCTCCGATTCCTAATCTGTCTGACTACGGAATCTCCCCGAGCCGTGGTTTCCTTCCGGACGTGCTGCCTCTGACCCGCCTGCCGGACCCTTACTACAATAAGTGGGAAGCCGTTGTGGCTAATCTTCAGGCGCTGGTCCTCAGCCGGCGCCTCCGCTCCGTCGTTGATCGCCTACCTGTTCTTTCCACCATCGGATTGGAACATGATGCGGAGTGGCGGAGAGCCTACTCCCTCTTGTGCTTCATCACTCATGCCTACGTCTGGGGAGGCAGCGAGCCTTGCGATCGGCTGCCGCCGGCAATTACTATCCCGCTTCTCCAAATTTCCCAACATCTGGACCTGCCCCCCGTCGCCACATACGCGGCTTTGTGTCTCTGGAACTTTAAGCCCCTATTCGTTGACGAGGACATTGATAACTTGGAGAATATCGCAATTCTCAATACTTTCACTGGCTCCTTGGACGAGTCATGGTTCTACTTAGTTTCCGTGGCCATCGAGGCTCGCGGTGCTCCCATAATCCCGCTCATGCTCGACGCCATCGCCGCTGCCCGCCAAGGCGATGCCGCCTCCGTCGCTCTTTGCCTACGTACCTTTGCCGAACGTTTGACGGACCTCACGAGCCTCTTACAGCGCATGCACGAAAGCTGTGACCCCAACATATTCTACAACCGCATTCGTCCCTTTTTGGCCGGGAGCAAGAACATGGCAGAGGCCGGTCTTCCCCGCGGACTGAACTACGACAACGGTTCTGGGATGGCGGATTATCGCCGATATAGCGGCGGCAGCAATGCTCAGAGCAGTTTGATACAATTCTTCGACATCGTGCTTGGTATCGACCATCGTCCCACCGGGGAGAAGCGGGATCATATCTCCGAGTCGGAGCGGGAGTCTCGAGCGCCGCCGCCCCAGCACAATTTCATCATGGAGATGCGTCGCTACATGCCAGGGCCCCATGCTCGTTTTTTGAAAGATATCTCCGGCATCGCAAACATTCGAGAGTTTGTCGAGTCCCGCAAGCGGGACCAGCAACTTTGCCTCGCATACGATGCGTGCCTCGCCATGCTCAGTGCGTTCCGCGATAAACACATCGCCATAGTCACTCGCTATATCATTTTGCCTTCGCGAGAGATGCGCGCGCGCAGCAGGTCTAGCAGTCCTGAGGCGGCGCGTCAACATCTGAATCTGGCCACAGCTTCGCGCCAACGACAAGTCACCACACGAGCTAATAAACCTGATGCGGATCAACTAAACCAGAAGCTCAAGGGAACCGGCGGAACCGCTCTGATACCATTCCTAAAACAGGCTCGAGATGAGACTGGTGAACCGGCAGTGGAGGAATGGACTCGCCGTTTTATGAGTCGGGTCAACAGGAAAGAGGGTAAAGGGGACTTTTTCTTCGGCAAGCCCGACCAGGCCGGCCACAACCTCGAGATCGAAGTCAATGGCCTAGCTGGCACCTGGACAGTCGATGACGATGTTGGCGGTATATGCCACTACTGATGATGGTGTTAACGGTCGAGAAGTGACGCTTGGCGTGCAAACTGTCTGTATGAATGCTAGGGTCTACGCGTCAAAGAACTACCTACCGGGGAGGGGGATTGTTTCAACAGTAGCTGTATAGTATGTTAGTAACCTGAACGGCAAGTATGGCCCTGGTGCGTTGCACAGGCTCCTTCTTGAATATAATCAAAATAGTCCTTTTAAACTAATAGTAATTAATTGACTTATAATATTCTTTTCATTTCCATTATGTTACAGCTGAATAGTGTTAATAATTAAATATTAATTATATTAATAGTTAACTGGAAATAGTATTAGTAATACTATACTATAAAGTTATTAGCTTATCTAGTAGGAATAATCATATACTATATATAATGTTGTTATATAAGTATAAAAAAGCTCTAGTATTTATTATTATTATTATTAATATATTATCTACCTATATATATAATTATATAAAACTATAGATTTATAGTATAGTAATTACTTATTAATTATTTTACTACTAAATTATAACTAGTAATAAGTATTACTAGTAAGGTGTAGAAATATATAGCTAAATATACTAAATACACAAAGAGGTATATAGTTATATATACTATATTATTAGTTTATCTAGTAAGGGATAATTATATATCACATATAATCTTATTATATAAGTATAAAAGGGTTCTAGTATTCGTTATTATTATTACTATATTATATAGTTATATATATATATAACAATATAAAATTCTAGATTCATAGTATAATAGTTATTTATTAACTATTATAAAACTTAACTAGAGTTAATAATAGGTATTACTAGTAAAGTATAGAAGTATATAGCTATATATATTATATATATATAGAGATATATATATTATACGTAGTAGTATATGTTTATTGGTTTATTTATAAGGGATAATTGTATATTATATATGATCTTGTTAGTATAAAAGGATTCTAGTATTCGTTATTATTATTACTATATTATATATCTATATATAAGTATATAAAGCTCTAGATCTATAGTATAGTAGTTACTTACTAACTACTATAGTATAAGGTTATAGCTAGTAATAGGTATTACTAGTAAAGTATAGAAGTATATGGTTATATATACTATATACGTGTAGAAGTATACGTGCTGTATGTAGTAGGATATATTATATAGTATAGTACTACTAATACTAGTAACCTTTTCTTTTTACTATATACTTTATGCTTTTTTATTCATATATAAAAGCTAGTGCTAAAAATGCTATAAATGAGTACTAAAATACTGTTAAAAATAGCGTTAAAAATAAGTATAAAATCGTATTAAAAGTAATTCTTTTGCTTTTTATTTAATAATACCTGAATACCCCCTTATTTATTTCGCTTAAGTAATTTATCTTTCTATTTAAATAGTTATATAGTTTGAATTGATAAATCTCTTGAAAGTATAGTTTAAAGTGTTTTTATAAAAATTCTAGGTTTATTATTATCTCTATTAATCTATTGTACTTTATAGAGTTTATAGTATTTATATAACTATTTTAATACTATAATATTAATTATTAGGCGTTTCTTTTTAGTAGTACTAAGTCTTATAAGGTATTTATAGAGTAAGTATAAGTTAGTATATAATAGTTAAGATCTAGGGGAAATTTTAGTATTTAAGGATTTTCTTAAGTGATATAGCTATAGTATAGGCGAGATCTATACTAGTTATTAGAATTTAAATCTCTAAAATAAGTATATTCCTAGTAATCTTTTTATTTTCAGTAAAAGAGTAATATATAAAGTTATTATAGAGGTTGAACTAGTTATTACTAATTACTATCTTTTAGTTTAAAATTATTATAAACGTTAGTTAAGATAAGAAGTTAGTATTATTAGTAAAAGAGCTATTAATAGTAGTTGTATTAAAGGTCTCTGATCTATTTAAAGTTATATACCTCTCCGGGACCCTTTAAAAATAGTTACACCCAGTTATCCGCTCTTACCTTATTTACCCTATAGATACTACTAGTATTAAAGAACTATAGAATCCACAGAGGAAACCTCAAGTAATAAATATAGTTAGTTAATATAATAACTAATAAATAAAAAGTATATACAAGTTTATATCTATCAGTTATAGTTACTTTTTAAAGATTATAGTTATGTAATACTAGATACTAGCTAGCTAGTAATACCTATTACTAGCTATTAATAGTTACTAGCTATTAATAGTAAATAGTAAGTACTAATAGCTAGTAGTTAGTTACTCTTTTAAGGATTATAGTTACGTAATACTAGATACTAGCTAGCTAGTAATACCTATTACTAACTATTAATAGTTACTAGCTATTAATAGCAGGTAATAAGTACTAATAACTAGTAGTAGTTACTATATAGTTTATATAATCAGAAAGCATATATATACTTACTAGTCACGCTTACCTACTACAGGATTCAAACCTACTACTCCTACCATAACAGTAAAAGCCAGCTAGACGTTAAACTACTATATCAAGCGGGAAAAAGGAGCTATTAATAAAAATATAAAAGTATATTTTTAAAAGGTTAAATAATATAAAGTTAAGGTTATAGTTAAGGTATTTGATTCATTATTTAAAGTATTTATTAAGAATAGTAGTGTTATTAATAGAGGACTATTAATTTTATATAGTATATAAGAAGTTAAATAATATTTTAGGTTAGTATATTACGCTAAAGTATATTCTATATATATACTATTTAATATAGATTTTCTTAAGTACTTTAAATATAGTATATATATTAAGGAGTACTAGCTTTTATTTTTAGTATTTTTAGTATAGGTAGAGGGTATTATTATTAAAATTTAAGATATTTCTATTAAATATGAGAAGCGTTATTCTTGTGAGAGTAGCTTTAAGTTTTGTTTTAAATAAGGCTTTTGAGAGTTTTTTATTTTTATAGTATAAGAAGATAATATTAGAGAGGGTAAAGGTATTTTTTATTTATATATTTATAAAATTAAAATCCTTATTAGTAAAGTATAAGATAAGGAGGTATAAGTTATATATTAATGTTTTTATTTATAATTATTCTTCATAGTATTTAGAATAAGTTATTTACTAGTAGGTATTAGTTTTAGCGAGGTTATATAATAGTTTAATAATAATTATTATAGATCCTAGAGGATATTATCTTTTAAGGTAAGAAAGTAAGTTAGCTATAATATATTTTATAAGTTTTATTTTAGTTTAGATATAGGTTTAAGTGATATTTTAAAGTTATATTATTATATTTTTATATTAAAAGAGAGTTAGGATTATAAGTAAAATCAATTATAAGTTACTTTATTAGATTATTAGTAATTATATTATTATCTTGAATTTATTGTTATTACTAAAACTTTGGATTATAAGGTGTAATTTCTTATATACTTTATTTATATCTTTATTTTTGATTATATTAGCAATATATAACTTGAAGCATTTGTAACTTTTATAGAAGATAGGGTTAAATTAAATAACTTAAATAATATTATTAGTAATAATATTCTTAATTTGTTTTTTAATTAATTCCTTAAATAGTAGACCTAGTATTATAATAACAGTTGTTTTATAGAAAATAAAAGAGAAGCTTCTATTTAACCGTTTTTTAGCTATAAGGTATACTATAAAATAAGGTTTATAGTTGAATATTTAAGTTAGAATAGTAATTAGTCTAGGTTTTAGAGATATAATTATTGTTAGTAGTATATTAGGGATATTACTAATTATTTAGGGAAGTAAAAGATTATTATTATAATTAGTAATAGAGTTACTATTAGGTATAATAATAGTGTTTTATAGCATTTAGTAAATATTCTAGAGCTTTATAAGGATAGCTATAGATGAAATTAGGGTATTAGTATAGGAATATATATTTTTATGTAGTATTGGATTTCTAATAGTAGTATTAGGGATATATTTAAGGTGATATTCTGTTAACTATATACTTAGTAATATTACTATTAATAGTATTAGTAGAAATAGTTAGTTATTCTTGAAGTATAGCTTTATAGCTATTATTTGAAACTCTTAAGGGTTTTGAGGGAGTTTGAGAATATATATTTTATTATAGGTAGTGATAAGGTGAAATAAGTCTTACTAATTTTATATCTCTTACTATATAAAAATATATATATAACTAAAGTAAGAGGGTTATTATATATAGGATATTAGGGCTATTATATATTGCTAAACTGTATTAATAGTATATTTAGTCTAGTTATAGTAGATTTCTTCTATTATCTTCTATATAGTATAAGTATAAGTAATAATATCTAGGGAAGGAAGGGAATCCTCTGTAAGGTATAGGTATATATTAAAAATAAGTAATATAAGTATTAGGTTATTTAGTTTAGGAATATTATTCATTACTTTATATACTACCTGAGAAGATACTTCTCGAGTTACTATAGGGATCTTATTATAGTAAATCTTGTATACCGAGTAGAGGAAAGTATAGTAATATTCAATTTTGCTAATATTATAATATACTTTGATTAGTATTATTTAGACTATTAACTTTATAGCTTTTACTTTTAATCTAAACTCCTTAGATTGAAATATTATTTCTATATTAGTAGTAATGAAATCTGGAAAGCCCTAGTAAGAGTTCATCTAGTCTATTTTAAAGGTTTCCTATATTACTTTTACTAAAATATCTAGTATAAAATCAATCGTTCTAAAAGCTATAGTAGTATTAATAGAATAGAGTATAGGATAGTTATTAAAGTAGATGATATTAATAATAATTTTAAAACTAAATTCAATATTATTTTAAATAGAGAAATAAAAAGAAAAGGGGAGTAGGATTATATATCTAGTACTAGCAGTAGTATTACTTAAAAGTTTTAAAAGTATAGTATTTAACTAGATAGATTACTTGAGTAAGGATGTTATGGAGGCATATTATAGCTAAGTATCTAAATTAATAGTAAAATCTTTATATTTCTAACTCTATAAGATATATAGAAGTAAGTATTTTCTTTTTATTAAGGAGTATTTATAGATGTTTTTATTTTTATTTAATAAGTATGATTTCTTTATTTAGTGAAGCTAGTTATCTATATTATTAAATATTATATTAAAGTAACCTATGTTTATAAGATAGAATAAGAAAAAGGTATTATATAGTATTATATAAAATATAATAATACTAAGTAGTATAGGAATATTAACTATTCTAAGTATTATAAATAGGGTAGTACTACTAAAGCGGATTATAACTAGT
>RYZW01000197.1:12044-22927 GCA_004367215.1 Colletotrichum trifolii | reverse complement strand
GGGCTGAAGCTGTATTTTAGGGGGTAATATGTCTATTAATAGTTATAGTAGAGAGCGAGCTATCGGCCCCTCCTGAAAGTATTATTAAAACTATTAATATTTTAATATTTAATAAGAAAGATTTAGTATATTATTATAGAATATACTTTTAGATTACTAGTTAACTTATGTTTATTATATAAAGTATACTGCTCCTCGAGAATATACTTCATAAACTAGTTATTTATTTTATTATATATATAGTATTTCTAACTAGTATAAATATATATAAAGAAAAGGGGAAAGGAATATCTATTCTAGGGTAGTTAAGAGTAGCTGGAGGTATAGCTATAATTTCAAGTATTACTATAAGGTATATTATATATATAGTTGGTCTAAAACTATTTATTAAGTATATTGTTATTATTTCTATTATTCTAAAAGTATTACTATTTTTAGAATACTATAGTATTACTTAAAATTAAATATAACTAGTTGTAGAGATTCCAGGAATTTAGTATAAAGCTAAAAAGTATTAACTAGTATTCTAGTATACTATAGTATATATTTATAAGTTAGTTATAGAGGGTTTTATTAGTATACTAGTTAGCTTTAAATGTTTTCTATAGATGAGTGAGTTTTATAATAAGTATCTTTAGTATTCTCTTTTATTCTAGTTAGGGTTCTTAGCTATTATATTCCTAATAATAGTATTTTACTAGTTAGAGAGATATATCTAGTAGATCGTATTATTTTTAAAGTGTTTTGAAATATATATAACTATCTAATTAAACTATAGGTTTTAATTAGGGTATATGAGATATTCGAAATGATAATTAAAAGCTTAATCTTTTAGTATAATAGAGAAGACTTTTATTTATATATAGTGTATAATACTAAATTTAAAGTAATAGTTATGGAAGATATAAACTTTAGTTTCAAGAATATTATAGAAGCTTCTACTATATTTTATACTGTTATTATATAAGTTTATAAGGTTTATAATATATTTAGTAGAAAAGCTTCTAAATAGGGAAGTAAAAGAGGGGTATAAGGAGTATTTAGGTTATTAAGGTTACTATATATTATTATTGTTTTAGTCAGTTTTGTATTAGTAGGAGGGTTTTGTGTTATATTACCTGGGGATTAGTAGTTCTACTAGTAATAGTAGAGGTTATTTATTATATATAAGTAGTAGTAGAGGCTAGGTATTTTACGTGAGGTTTTTAGATATTAACTAGGTTTTAGCTATATGTATTACTATTTTAATTTAAGGTTTAGTAATATATAGGGGTATTTCTAGGTTTTTGTCTACTTTAAAGAGGTTGTTAAATTATTTAGGGTAGTATTTAAGGTTAGTCTTGAAATCTAAGATATATTCTTTTATATTATTAAGTTCTATAAGAATTTAATAGTTGAAAGATATATATGAAGTAAGTTAGTATAATATAGTATAGATCCTTTTTCTTTTTATGTAAACTTGAATCTTTTAGTTAATAAGGTATTCTTAAAAGTAGTAGATTATATCTTTGTTAATGAGTTATTATATTTCTATAGGCTATTTATTAAAATCTATTCTGAAGTATTTAAAGAGTCTATAGGTATAGATCTTTAGGAAATTATTTTAGTAGATATAAAATATTATAATAGTAGTAATAATTTTGATATTTATTTTTATGAAGTTATTATGATTAAGTTTGAAGAGCTTTCTAGATAGATCTATATTAATATATAGTTTAAGTTTTTCCAGGATTAAGTGATTACTATTTAAAGTTACTTAAGCTATTATAATACTAAGGTTTAATTTATAGTTTAATTACGGGTATAGTTTAGATATATTAATAAGGAATATAGGGTTTTTCAAAAACCAGAGAAGTTTTTGAGAAGATATAGAGGCTTTAAGATACTATATAGGTTTTTTAAGTATAAGAAATATAAGATATTGTAAATCTTATATATTATAAAGGTCTAGTGATATTTTAGAGGGATTATTATATTTACTGAATATTCTCTAATTAGTATTAAAAAGTATTATTTAAGTTTATTTCTTTAGTATTTTATAGAGTAAAGTTAATATATTGATTTAGAGGTATTTGGCTGGGGATTTAGGTAAGGGTAATATTTCTGAAGTATTTAAGTTAATACTTATAATCTTTCGCTTTATCTAGATGTAGGTAAAGGGTTTATAATTGTTTCTTCTAGCGTGAAAAACCTTATTAATATATAATATAGTAGTAAAAAATAAGTTAATTACTAATTAGTATTAGTTTATCTATAAAGAATAATTATATACTATACATAATCTCGTTATATAAGTATAAAAAAGTTCAAGTATTTATTACTACTATTATTATATTATATATTTGTATATAAGTATATAAGGTTTTAGATTTATAGTATAATAGTTACTTACTAATTACTATAGTATAAGGTTATAGCTAATAATAGGTATTACTAGTAAAGTATAGAAGTATATAGCTATATATATTATCTACGTCTAGAGGTATATATGCTATATATGGTAGTATATACTATATAGTATAGTATTACTAATACTAGTAACTTTTTCTTTTTACTATAAATTTTATACTTGTTTATTAATACATAAAAACTAGTACTATGAATGTTAGAAATATATACTAAAAACACTTTTAAAATGATATTAAAAGTAAATATAAAATAGTATTAATAGTAATCTTTCTACCTTTTACTTAATAGTATTTAAATCCTTCCTTATCTATTCTACTTAAGATCCGCTTAATATAGTAGTTTAATGTCTAGCTAGTTTTTATTGTTTTATAGTAAGAGTAATAGGTTTAAATCCTATAGCGGGTAACCGCGACTAGCGTTACTACTAGTTACGTAAACTATATAGTAACTACTACTAGCTATTAGCGCTACTGATAGCTATTACTATTAATAGCTAGTAATTATCAATAGTTATAATTAGTAATAGACACTACTAGCTAGCTAGTAGCTAGTATCATATAACTACGACTTTATGATAATTAATTATGATAAATATAAGTTTGTACTTTCCTTTTATATGTATTTTCTATATTTGTTAGCTATTATATTAACTAATTATATCTTACTATTTAGAGTTCTCTCTATTTAAATAGTCCCTTAGAACTAGTAGTATCTAGTAGGTATATAAGGTAAGAGTTAATAACTAGGTATAGTTTCTTTTATAAGGTTCCTGAGATTTTATATGTAATTAGTTGTTAAAATCTAGTATATATTATATGTAATTAAATATAGCTGCGCGTACTACGCGAAGTTCGATTTTAAGTAATTTAAGTAAAGTAAAGCTTATAGAAATAGTACTAGTATCTTAGGTTTAACTAGTATAAACTCTACCTCTTAAGTATATTATTCTTAATATACCCCTCTAGCTTTAAAAGCTTTACCTATGAATTAGCATTTTCGAATAATACTAATTAAACTTTTTATTCATATCTTATAAGAGTTTTTTTAATAACTCTATTATTTTTATTAAACTTCTATTTTTATAATAACAAAGATAATCCTATTCTAGGTTGTCTAAGTATTTCTCATTTACTAAGCAGTATTTTACGTATTTCTATATTTCTAGTACTCCTAATTTCTTGAAGTTTCTCTTCTCAATATAATCCCAAGTAGTTTAACTAGTCTATTATATTAATCTAAATAATACAAATACTAAACTAATAGTTCTAGAGAGGTTTTATAAGGCTATTAACTATAAAGTTTCTTAAAAGTATATATTTAATCTTAAAATACTTTTACTAGGCTTTTTATTATAGCTAGTAATTATAGATATCCATATGTGATAATTTTATATATAGTTATATGATTTTAGTAGTTATAAAGTATATTATTTATTAATTACTATATTAGTGATAGATAATTAGATAAGGTTTATATATTTTACTTCTACTAAATATATTTATTATAAGCTTTATTTAGAATATAGTAGTAAGATAGTTAGTAAAAAATACCTTTTTAAATAGTTTAAGATTATAATAAAAGTTATATTTCAGGTATTAAAATAGTAACTATAGTTTGTTTATTAGTTTATTATATTATTAGGTCTCTAAATAGATATATAGTATATATTGAAAAGTTTTTTTAATTATTACTATTATCTATTCCCGCTTCATATAGTAGCTTAACGTCTAGCTAGCTTTTACCGTTTTATAGCAAGAGTAGTAGGTTCGAATCCTGCGGCAAGTAAGCGTAACTAGTGACTATATAGTTTCTAGTTATATAAACTATATAGTAATTACTACTAGCTATTAGTACTTGCTTTTATTAGCTATTAATAGCTAGTAACTATTAATAGCTAGCGATAAGTACTACTAGCTAGCTAGTATTAGTATTATATAACTACGATCCTTAAAAAGTAACTATAATCAATAAGCTTATACTTTCCCTATTTATTACTTATTATATTAATTAACTATATTTATTACCTAAGGCTTTCTCTATTTAAATAGTTCCTTAGTACTAGTAATATCTATAGAGTTTATAAAATAAAAGCTAACTATTAAGTATAGTTTCTCTTATAGGGATCCCGAGAAATATATAACTTTAAATAGATCAGAGACTTGCAATATAACTAGTATATTACTATTGTCTATAAAGCTAGTATATATAGTAATAATAAGATTACTAAATAGATTACTAATTCTATAGCTAAATTTAAAGTAGAAGCTTTTTGTTTTACTTAGATATCATATTTTTTACTTAGTTTTTATATAGTAGTTATCTAAACCCGCTTGATAAAGTAGTTTAACGTCTAGCTAGCTTTTACCGTTTTATAGTAAAAGTAATAGGTTCGAATCCTACAGCAAATAAGCGAGACTAGTAGCTATATACCTTCTAATCACGTAAACTAATTATAATAACTACTACTAACTATTAGCTCTTACCTATAACTATTAATAGCTAGAATTATTAATGTTAATAACTAGTAACTATTAAAACTAACAGTTATAGCTATTAATAACTAGTAGTAGGTACTACTAGCTAGTAAGTATTAGTATTATATAGCTATAATTCTTCAAAGAATAACTATAACGGATATAGGCTTATATTTTCCTTCTTTTTATAATATACCTTCTCTATTTATCAGTTATTATACTTAACTAACTATATTATTACTACTTAAGGTTTCTTCTATTTAAATAGTCCCTTAGTCCCAGTATTATCTAAAAAGTATATAAGGCAAAAGCTAAGGTATAAGCCGACTACTAGGTATAGCTTCCTTTATAGGGTTCCCAAGAAGCATATGACTTTAAATAGATTAAAGACTTTTAATATAGCTAATATAAAAAAATACTATAACCTATAAAATTTCAAACTAGAAATTATAAAATAGCTTATTCCCTTACCTTATAACTCTTATATGAAACTTAATAATATCTCTAACATATTCAGTACTTCTATTTTAACTTTAAATANATCTCTGTATAAGGGATTTAATTATATTATAAAAGGAATCTTTTAGTTTTTAGAGGGGTTTTGAACTATTTAATATATTATAAATATTTTATAAAGTATTTAAGGAGCTTTTTAATCTATACTACTTTTAAAAGCTATAACTATTATATTACTTAATCTCGAATAACTTTAATACTAAGAAACTACTATAAGGTCTTATATTTTCTAAAAATAATATTTCTTTTAAAAGTTTACTAATAATATAAGTATTTCAGAAGTGTTTTTAAGGGAACAAAAGTATATAGTTATTAATATAGAAGAAGAAGATAATATATTTCTTAAGCTAGTAATATAGTTCTTTTATAGTAGGTTTAAAATTAAGGTATTTAGAGTTTCTTTCTACGTAGTATTACTAGAGGAGAGGAGGTTTCGAAAAGTTATATAGTATTTTATCAAAGTAAAAGATCTTATTTAGTGTTTAATAACTTAGTAGTACTCTTATATAAATAACCTCATTAAGTTATATATATATATATATATATAAGTATGAACTATATTACATTAGAGTAGCTTGAGATTAAAATAGTTAGCAATTACTATAAAAGCTTAAAATAATATACTTACTACAATAGCTATATTTATCTGATGGTTATTTTATAGTTATTAAGTTCTATAGATAACTAGTTAAGTTATAATCTTTGGGAAATACCTATACTTATTAAGTTTATAAATATAAACTTAGTAATACTTCAAAACCTTTGAATTTCCTATAATAGCTTTACTAACCTTGTTTTAAGAGTGCGATTTGATATAATTTCCGAGATAAGCCTATTTAGCTATTATTATTACTTTTATATATAAATAAGTAAGTACTACTAAGTAAAATATAGGTAAAAGTAATAGTTTTTACTATAGGATTCCTAGAATAGGAGTTTCTATTTCTTTGTATTTTAAGTATTCTCTAATATCTAATCTACCCTATAATTAAAGTTTATTATTAGATGTTGTTATATTTATATCTTAGAATATTCGAGAAAACTAAATTTCTAGGACTTTCTCTAATTAATTATTTATACTATTGTATAGTTAAAAATAGGAATATCTTAGAGTATTTTGAAATAACTAAAAAGTACTAGCTAAAAAAGTAGCTTTGAATAAAAGTCTCTTGGTTATTCTAGTATAATACTTTATTTATCTTTTGTATTTAATTCTTTCTAGACATATCAGAATTTCTTGCTTTTATATAGTTTTATCTATATAAATAAAATTATAGAAAAATATAATAGGCGACGCTAGAAAGGTTATTAATATAGACTTCGTAGTTTTAAAGTTTATTTCAAAAGACTTAGGGGTAACTACCATATAGATATAAGATTTTAAACTACTATAGCTATTTCTTATTATATTAACTACCTTATTAAGCTTTTTGCTTAGGCTTGTGAAAGGTAACTAAACTAACTTTAAATAGCTTTATTATAATTATTTACTTTTATAACTAGTAAGAGATTTTGTTAGAGTTAAGCTATTTGAAGTTCTTCTATAAAGAAAATAAATTTCTATTGAAAAAGTATTTTTCTAAAAAAGGATATTATAGGTTATTATAATTTTATTTTAAAGTAAACTCTATACTTAATACTAGTAAATTAAAGTTTATCTAACTAAAAAGCTAATAAAAGTATAATTCTTAAGGTAAACTAATTAGTTATATTTTAGTTCTATATCTATAGTTAGAATGAAATACTTATAGTTATAGGTATAGAGGTAAGCTAAGTCTAGTTTCGTAGTATTATTTGTTAAGTATTTTTGTAAAGTTTCTAGTATAATTTCTACTCATTTAAAAAGTATATTAGTATTTAGTTATGAAGAAATACTATAGTCGATAGAGGTTTAGGCTAGAAATCGTAAAGCAACTTACTCTTTTATTTTATAGCTCTTATATAAGCTTTAATAACTGTTCTGATATACTTAGCATTTCTATTTTAGTCTTTAATATATAGGGTAGATAGCTTGAAATATATACCTTAAAAAGTAAAGTCTAATTTCAACTTTTTATATTTAGAGATTTCATTATCATACTTGAAAACCTTAATATTAATATTATATTCGTACTTAAAAGGTATAATAAAACTCTTGAATACTTTTGTTATTATAGGTCTAGTATAATTAATAAAATAGAAGTCTTGAGAATAGTTAGTAGTTCTATCTATTAATATTAGAACTCAAATATAATTACTATAGTTCTAGTAATAGGGGTAGAAGTTAAAAGTAATATACTTCTTAGGGGTAGTATATAAAGTATTCTCGTATTCTGTATAATAAATCCTTTATTTAGTTTTACTAATATTATATATTTTATATCTTTCCTAAGTAAGGTAGTAACTATTATATTTTCAATAGCTATTAGTAATATAAATATATTCTATAGTAGAAAAAAGGTATTTTAGAAGTTTTCTACTAGGACCTTCAAATACTAGTCTTAGAGCTATTTATTATTTTTAAAGGTTTTTAAATAGTATTTATAGTATACTACTAGTACTAGTGATATCCAGGAGAAGATTTATACTATACTAATTATACTACTATAATAATTCTTTTATATAAAATATATAGCCCTCGAGGATTTACTAGTTCTATTAAACATTAATAGTTATAATTTTAGAATAATTACTTTTTTATAGTTAACATAGATAATCTAGCTTAGTATCTTACTAGTATCCTTGTTTTTATAATTATTAGAAAGAAATAAAGTTTATAATTAGAGTAGTATAGAAGGTATTATTATAGAGGTATAATTTGACTTCTTTATTCTCTATAGTCTAGATAAAGATTTTAATATCTCTATAGCTTTTAATTAGTATAAGTTTTGAATTATACTAAATATAATATCCTATAAAAACTCTTTAAAAAGTTATAAAATAGTTAATATTTTAGAAACTATAAACTAAAATACTTAAATTATTTAAGGATAAAAGAATCTTAGAGAAAATATTACTAAAGTTTTCCTTTATAGTATATTTACTATATAATATTATAGCTAATTTAACTAGAAAACTACTTATATAATTACTATTATCTAAAGTTCTAAACTTTATTAAAGAAGTCTAGATTTGAAATGAGTAACTACTTAATTGTGCTTTTAGTTAAAATATTTAGTATTTAGTCTTTTTAAGTTAACTAGAAGTATATATAGTAATAGTATGCTAATAAGTAATTTAGTTTATATTTTAGAGGCTATAGAAGTTTATCTAAATTTTAGAAGTATTTCTTGCTATTTTAAGTATTTAAAGTAATAGTAAGGGTTTCTACTAAGATATTAAAAATACTATAACTTATTTTACTATACTATAAAGCTTTAGGGAAGTATTATATAGTTTCTATAATAGTTAAGATAATTGCATCTAGAAATATTAAATCTGAATAATTTTAGATTATAAATATATAGTTTCATATAAAAAATTTCATTAGTAAGGAAACTAGCGAAACTATAAGATTATAAATTTATAGTATTTTAGTAATAGAAAGAGTATAGTTAACTATTTAAATTTTATACATAGTATTTTACTATTTCTAAAACGTTATCTTAGTCATGATTTGTATAGTAGAATACTTAAATTTAGAAGACTAAAGTATATAAGAGTATATTAAATTAGCATTTTAAAAATATAGGTTACTTATAATACTAAAATAGTTATAGAGGTTTATAGCTTATACTACTATATCCTCTTCTATATAGTAGTACTAGTACTATAATACTTTACTTATATTTATATCCTCTTCTATATAGTAGTATTAGTATTATAATATTTTACTTATATATTTAAAGATCTAACTTATTAGATAGGTTTAGTTTAACTATTTATATTAGTAATCTTAAGTTTTTAAACTATAGAGATTATAGAGGATTATATAAGCTCTCAGGCTTTTCTCTATAAAACCTATAATTTCTTTTATATAAACCTTTTTATTAGTATTTATTAGGAACTATTAGTTTTCTTTATAATTAATGTTTTAAGAAGTTAAGTTTTTAAGAGTACCTGATTTAGGTATTTTAAGGGTTTGTTAATACTACTTAGTTTTTAGAAAGTTATTTAGGATTAATTCCTAAGGAAACTCTAAAAAGAAATTTTAGTAAATAACTTTTTTAAAGTTAAAGTAATTCTATAAATTATAGGTTCTAGTTTTTATTTAAAAAGTATTATACTAGATAAGTTACTAATTCACTTTTTTGAGAACGAAAAGAAACGTATTTTAATAGATATTCTAGTAATTAAGATATATAAATTTAGTAGAATATATATTTTAGCTTAGTAGCGGGAGGGGCAGATAGCTCGCTCTCTACTACGACTATTAGTTAATATATTACCCCTTAAAGTACAACTTTAGCCTTCCTACCCCCCTATTAACTATTATAGCTAGCCTTTAGTTAATCTAAGGCTAAACGTCTTATAGCTATAGTAGCTAGTATACCTACCTTATATTAACCTTTTTATAGATAATAAATAACTAATAACTCCTTCTACGATAACTTTATACCCTTATACCTTTATACCTTTATACCCTTATACCTTCACGCCCTTATAGCTACGTATAATTCAAATATCTTAAGATATTCAGTTACTACTAATTACAGGTACTCTATTTAAATATTAATTATAACTTTAATATCCGTAACCTTAATATCTCCTAGACTAAACCTTATTTACCCCTAAGATAAAACTTTATACTATTAATATAAAAGTTCTCTATTATTAATATAAGCTAATTTATAATTTNGACTCGGCCTATTCTTATTAATAAACGATTTTAATATATTAATTAAATATAACTAATATATAAATAATACTTATATGGATATAGATATTTCTAGTATAGCTAGATAACTTTTAAAACCCCTATAATTATAGAATTATAATATTCTAAAGTATCTAGTAATTAATATTATAGTAAAGTATTAATATTAAAGTATTATCTAATTAATACCTAGTTACCGATATTATTAGCTTAGTATAGTAGTTTATAGGATAGTTAGATAATTTTCTTTTGAATATTTATAGGTTACTTTTTAATTATAGTATTCGGAATGATTATATTAAAGCTTAATCTAATATATTAATAGTTTTACTTATAATAGTTATAGCTAGATATCTCTATATTTACTTTATAATTATCTTTTCATAAGTAGTCATATAGATTTTGAGGAGATTTTGGTTTTATTATAAAAGTTATAGAAGAGTAATAGATTATAGAATATTTAGTTTTTGTGTTTTAAAATTGGTGTTTTATTTTATTCTAATCTTAAGAGGTTTAAAAAGGTACTTAACCCTATGATTTTAGTAGTTACTTTTAACTATATATATTAAGTCCTAGTCTTGATATAGCTTTCCCTATATAGACTATTACTATAAGGTCTTCTATTACTATAGGGTTAAATATCAGAACTAGGGGTATAATTATCTATAATAATAGGTAATTCTATTACT